>CM060661.1:28760079-28927579 GCA_030686955.1 Odontamblyopus rebecca | reverse complement strand
TGGCTGGTAGGACTATTGATGAACATGGTTGACATAATTATTAGAGATAGGACAAGATCTTGCAAGACAAAATAGCCACAAAATTGTACACACGTGAGAAAAATTATCATGTGTGATTTTACTTCCCATTTGGATGGGACAAAAAAGGGTTAAGTGCTGGTGAGTAACATCTTTGAGAAGCTGTTGTTCCAAAAATCACTGCTAGAATGACAACACATATTCAATGAAGTAAATACAAATTCTAAAGCCAACTTTGGGAACTAAATCGGACTATTTACCTTTGAGAAATTATGTCAAAATCTCATCTTGTCTTGTTCTCGTGGACCCAATCTCATGTCTCATCTTGCCTTGTGGAAATTGTGTCTCATCCCTTATAATTATGTTTAGGATTTGACTACAAATCGTGCTTAGTTTTTTCCATAGTTTATCAATTTTGGCAAAGTTTAGCAGCAGATGTGACGTATGTAGAATGGTGATTCCATAACTGTTATCTGGCAACCATAATGTTAACAAATTGCACAATAGTGATGAAGGACAGACAAATAAAAAGAAATTGCAACACTTTTTTTAACTACCAGAAAATTCTTTAAAGGTGCTCTGTGTAACTTTTCTGATGGAGGGTCTGCCATCTGCTGTTTCCATGGAGATGACGCTTTGTTTGGAATGTCCCGATATGCCATTAAACGTATCCATCTTGTGTTTTTATTATTGACTTATAAACTTGAGCTCTTACTGATTGGGCTCACCTTTCCACAGATATGACATGTAACTTGGCCCTACAGCATCACCTGCTGTCTCCGATAAATAAGTGTAATTCCATTCTGTGGGACATTCCTGGCAACATCTAAATGGAGAGAAGCCACCAGAAAGGTTACACAGTGCACTTTTAAATATTCTAAAATGCTTTAAAAATTACGTAAATTGTCTGTTTACTTTTCACTTTAACAGCATTATTTGCCTTAAAAAGTTTGCAGTCAACCCATCCTAATTTGCTGTATTGTTTTGTTTTTTTAGCAAACTTGCAGTCTGGATATAGTGTCACGATAGGACCCGTTTCAAGGGTTGTAAAAGATGTCCTCCGTATCACGTTTCATCCTGGACTAGATGAACTCACTGTTGAAAGGGAGCATTGTTTTTGAGAATACTTGTATGTCTGTAGACATACAAGACATTATTGCATCAGAAGTGGCTCTCAGAATGATTATAGTCTGAAAAAGTGGTTGAGACAGGTTTAATTATTGCTTAATACATAATTATTGCTCTCAAATTCAGGATTAATGGTGAAATCTCAGTGGGTTCCTCCCAAGTGATTACACGCCAGGGCAGGTACATCATTTTGGCACTTGTATAGATTTAACATGTCTGCCATAACTCATGTTTTCTTAATAAATCAAATCCAAAGTGTTTCCAAATTACACTCTAAAAGGTGCACTGTGTAACCTTTTGTTGGTTGGGAGCTCTGTCATCTACTTGATGCCACAGATACATCATCACTCTACCTGGAATGTTCCACACTGTAACATTAAACAGTTTTACCTTACATTATTTATTCAATTACAGGTGGTTTTATAGCTCAAATATCCCTAGAAAACAGGCATTCTGACAGTGAGCGGGGTCACCTCTCCACAGATCTGACCTGTAACTTGTCTGTTTTGGTTTTGTCTCCTTGAAAATGGAAATGGAAAGGTTTACCATACTGTGAAACATTCCAGACAAAGCAATAACATCTCCAGCATTTGACGGACCCTCCACCAGAAAAGTTGCATAATGCATCTTTAATAATATGTCAGATTACAGCAATTCACAAAAAGACATTTAGTAATTTGAAGTTTTTGGTGCTTTGAGAGGTGGCAAAAGCTAATGTAAACACAAAACTAGTTCTGGTTTATCTTCAGCTTTTTCTGCATTTGTTTCATGTTATTAAAAGTATATATAGTTAGCGCTGAACGATTTAGAGAAAATATCACATTCGATACACATCCAGAAGAACTGACAAAAAGACTGAACCATAAAAAGACAAACTGTGCACAAGAATCACGTTTCAGGACATGTTTGTAAAGATTTAGTTTTTATGCAGAGTAAGTTTGTGAAGGAAATTATGGAACCGTGCATTGTTTTTTCATATTATACGTAAATTCTTAACGTTTTTCTCTGTTCACAGTAATTGCTCTGAAATATGGGGCCTGAGCACACCAAATACGATAGAGCAGTGGGACACGTCAGGCTTGTACAGCTACCCTGACCAAACCAGGTGAGTACTGATATATGCTATTTCTTACTACCATTACTATTACTTCTTACCGAGGTCCGCCAGTTAGGGACCCCTTGTGTTACACTCAAGTTACAGTGCAATCACAAAACAGTGCCACTTTGACTCATGGTATATAGTGAAAGAGAGCAGCTGCAAGTTTGTGTGTGTTTCTCCTGGTGACTGCAATGAATTCCCTTTTTAAGTGATTGACATAACGTTGTGGTTGTGATTGAACCAGATCCCTGGATGGGCTTCTCCAGGTGTCCCACAGAAAGACTCCTCCTCATGTGATCTACTGCCGTCTGTGGAGGTGGCCCGACCTGCACAGTCACCACGAGCTCAGGGCCATCGAGGCCTGTGAGTACTCCTTTCACCTGAAGAAAGATGAGGTGTGCATCAACCCCTACCACTACCAGAGGGTGGAAACCCCAGGTGAGGCCAAGCATCACTGTTGCTAATGTCTTGGGTGAAAGAATTTGACTCCACTTATCATATACCACTAATTGGAATTAACTTAAGATGCCACACTGTTTAATGTATCCATATACAATTCCTAACTCCTGTCCCTGTACTCCCCAGTGCTACCTGCTGTTCTAGTGCCCAGGCACCAGGCAGAGATCCTGACTGAACGGCCCCCTCTGGACGACTACACTCACTCCATCCCCGAGAACACAAACTTCCCCGCAGGAATTGAACCTCCGAGCAACTACATACCAGGTCAGTAAAACATGCAGCTAAACCAGACTGCAGATGATACAAGAGATTTGACAACATTGTGGCATGAAAGTCTCTACTTACTGCAATGATTACAAGTGTATGATATTATTACATCCTGGTAATTTAAGGTATGTTTTTATTTTTATTGTGTGATTTTTATGTGTGTTTTTTATGTTTGTCCAGAAACGCCTCCCCCCGGATACATCAGTGAGGATGGAGAGGCCAGTGATCAGCAGATGAATCAAAGTATGGACACAGGTATTCTAGACTAGCTCCTGCTTCCTTCCTCCTGCATCCTATCTCCTTGTCTCTTGTTCCTTACCTTAGCGTCCTTATAACAGACTGATAATCACTCCTTTTGTGTACTTGAAAACTGCATTTCCTCCATTTCTGGCTGTTTTTGTCCAAACTTAATCTCCTCATTTTTGTTATGGTCTACTAACTCACAACTAACAAACCTAACCTATAACATGCAATACACTTTTTTAATTTGAACTGGTAAAATTTGTTATAATCTGAAAACAAGTAATTTATGTTCACTAATTAAAGGTCCTATATTATGCGATGGACTCCTATGAGGCTCAAGTCACGTTAGAATGTTGTTACCTCATCAAAAACGTACCCAAAATGGTATTTTGTTTCATTCACAGATGTTTCACTAATCCTGCATTATTAGACTGTCTACATCTCAAATCTTAAAAGTGGAGTGAGTGTTTTCAGTTTGAGAAAAGAATTCAGACTAAATATGCAGGATTTGTGTGTTAAAAATGTGTGAATGAAACAAAACACTCCAGCTATGTTTTTGATGAGGAAACAACATTTTAATATAGAAAACACTGTAATATGGGCCCTTTAACTAGCACGTTAAGCTTTTTGATCCTTTGACTAATAAATCAGAGTAAATATTGTTTTGTTCCTCTCAGGTTCTCCAGCAGAACTGTCCCCAAGCACTCTTTCTCCTGTCAATCATAGCATGGGTAAGAACACACATGAAAACCTTTGTTGGGTGAGTTATGGTGTCACGAAGTCTCTATATTGGTGTTAATATTAATATCAGTAATGTATATGTTTTCTGTTTCAGTCTGTTTAAAAAAATCTCCAATATTTAGCACCATTATGTTTTTCTGCAGTACCTCAGGTGTATTTTTAGACAGACTAGTGAGTTGAAATGGAGGTGCAATGAAACTAAAGAGATGGGTGAACGTCCACACAGTAAAATTGTGTTGTATCCCAGTTAAATTCCAGACTATTTCTAGATAGGATGTTGTTGTCTTTTATGCTCATTATTTTGAAGAGGAATTAGTTTCTGTAACCTTGTGCTGCCACCTGGATTGTCTCAAGATTTGAGTTTTTAAACATCTTGTATGGATCCGCTCATCTGGTCGGGTAACTTTTGGTGGAGACAAATTTTTGTTTTTGTAATTGCTATCAAGGTGGCATAGGCAACAGTGGTAGGTATGATGCTAAATGTGCAACCAGAAACTATTTTATATTATTGTAGCATGCCGATTTTTTGCCAAAACTCCACTGAAAGTCAGTCCTCTTCCTAAAAGCTTAAGTGCCAGTCAGATACTGCAGATCATCTTATTAACACTGTAGTATTAATTTGCCTTTTGCCAAGTTAAAGTAGCACACAAACTTCAAACTATAAAATTGACTTTTTGGAGCTTTCCACCATGTTATAATGTTTTCATCAAAAACATTCATAAAGAGGTTTTACATGTCATATATGCATGTTTGAGTAATCTAGCGATCTCTCCCAAGCCCTATTCAATCAGTCATTATGGTTAAAGGGGAACTCCGGCATGTTTGAAGCTAAAGTCCGTTGCTAGAGGTAGTCGAATACCGTCCAAAGCCAAAAACCGGCACAGATCAGTGTTGCCTCGGCGGAGATCTCGCTGTGGCAGTGAGTCTGTCAAGGCAACAAGCTAGCGTAGTGAATTGGGAAGTTCTTAACTTCCATGTAAAAAGCCAATTTGCTTCACACTAGGGGTGGGCGATATCTCGATATTTAAAATATATCGAGATATTTTTGAAACTCGATATGAATTCTGACATATCGATATATCGCTATAATGCTTACGTTTACTTCTGGTTTCGCTGCTTCGCTTGTTTTGCCTTCTCTGTGCTGCGCTGGCCTCCGCCTCCTGCTTTTGTCCCCCGAGCTCCTCCGCGGAGCCCGGAGCTAGCCTCAGACTAAACCAGGACTAGGACTAAACCAGGACTAAACGCGGCCGCAGAGCCCGGGGCTCGGTCGCGGACTAAACCAGGACTAGGACTAAACCAGGACTAAACGCGGCCGCGGAGCCCGGAGCTGGCCTCAGACTAAACCAGGACTAGGACTAAACCAGGACTAAACGCGGCCGCAGAGCCCGGGGCTCGGTCGCGGACTAAACCATAGACTAGGACCAGGGCTCTCCAGTGCGCCCATTTCACTCGCATTTGCAAGCAAGTATTTCGTTGTGCGAACGTGGAAAACAAACAGGCGCATCTGTGCGAGTGCTTCTGCAGCCACAATAAGGAGCTGCGCACAGACGTAACGTGACGAGTTAAACTTTCTAAATGCACGTTTCCCAGCGCGAGCGCAACCGAACTGTGCCCGGGCACGACACCTCCGACCGCGCACGACTCCAGCATACGAGCTCCACGTGTGGCCGATATCACTCATATGAACAAACTCCGCTTCAAAACACACCCACGCCCCCTTACACGAGGAGCGCCCCACAGCAGGACCCACACCTGCCCCACCACTCATTAGACACCCCCACACCGCTGGACTTCCCTCTCTAAAGCCAGAGCTTTGTCTTGGTCTTGTCACGGACTCGAGCGCATTTGGAGTCGGTCTTGTCACGGACTCAAGGTCTGAATACTGAGTGCGGTCATTTTTGTCACAATGTGCGTTTGATTTGGTAAATGTGCAGAGACTAAACATCACTTTAAAACAAGAGAATGTAACTCCAGTTTGGAATGTCAAAATAGAGGTTTAAAAATCCTACACACTTTATTCACTTTGAAGCAGTTTTGTGTTAAGTGCCAGTGGAAGTTCTCTTAAAGAAGAGGTTCTTAAACTGTGGGTGAGGGTCCAAAAAGGGGCACAGAGCATTTAAGTGCAGTACTAAATGAATATTAATCAGATAAAATGTGTTTGTTGTTTTTGCAGTAGTTTGGGAGGGGGTTATTTTTCCTGTAAAGATATCGAGATATATATCGTATATCGAGATATAGCAAAATATATCGAGATATATTTTTTGGTCCATATCGCCCAGCCCTACTTCACACTGAAGAAGCTGAACACCACTTTAACCCATCTTACAACAGCCACGAGTCTAACAAACAAAACGCTCTGCTTGGCTCACTCATTAGTGTCTGGAAACATTAGAAAACAACTTTATAAGCAGCATTAGCCTTACCTTTGTTGATTTCCCACTGCACATGCAAAAGCCCAAAAGACTCGACTGCTCACTCCAGCAGCGGCGAGAGGCTTGAGCCGCCAGAAGCAACAAATGAGGATGGGAAATCAACAAAGGTAAGGCTAAGGCTGCTTATAAAGTTGTTTTGAGCACAGTGCTTATAATTTCTAATTCAGAAATCTCTTGGCGAGCTACTTGGAAGGAGCTGGAGAGGCTGTCAGTTTTAGAAAGCCGTAATCTGAAATAATGTTACCAAATGATCCTGTCTCTGTTCTCCAGACCTCCAGCCAGTGACCTACTCGGAGCCGGCGTTCTGGTGTTCGATAGCGTACTACGAACTGAACCAGCGCGTGGGGGAGACGTTCCACGCCTCGCAGCCGTCGCTCACTGTGGACGGCTTCACGGACCCCTCCAACTCTGAGCGCTTCTGTCTGGGCCTCCTCTCCAATGTCAACAGGAACGCCACAGTGGAGATGACTAGGAGACACATAGGTAAGGCACCTCCTCCACCTGTCATTACCTACACCTTCATTAAAACATTACACTGGCCATGGATAGAGGACTGTACATGTTTTAACTTTTAAAAAAATCTTGATTAGGGCTGTAGCTATCGATTATTACAGTAATCGATTATTCTGTGTCGGTGGCACGGTGGCTGAGTGGCAACACTCAGGCCTCACAGCAAGAAGGTTGCGGGTTCAATCCCCGGGTCGCCCGGGCCTTTCTGTGTGGAGTTTGCATGTTCCTCCCCGTGTCTGGATGGGTTTCCTCCGGTTACTCCGGTTTCCCCCATCAACCCAAAACATGCCCGCACCCCTATGAACTAACATCAAGGTCCATGATGTCCACCCTCCTGTGGGCTCCCCACCTGCAGAGGGGTTCATAGGATGGGGGGGTCAGGTGCTATGAGTATTGGGCAGCACGCTGCCCCCGCGACCCAGCTGGATTAAGCGGGAGATGATGGATGGATGGATTATTCTGTTGATTATTTTGTTCGAATAATCGAGTAATCGTTTGCTAATGTCGCGTCTACTTTGCACACATTAAGTACACACCACGTGCATTGATAGATACACATGTTTTAGACATGAAAAACGTAATTATCGCTAGGCTGACTTACCTTGCGGTTTCTTTTCCACCTGATGTAATGTAATGTAATGCTTTCTGTTTAGATGTTGTAGCATCATTGTTGAGAAGGTGACTTTTAAAATGTAATCCCCTACAGATTACAGATTACATCGCCCAAAATGTAGTTTGTAACGTAATCCATTAAATTACTTAAAGTGAGTAACATAATCTGAATACTTTGGATTACTTGATATTGTCATGATTTTTAAAACTACATGAATGTAGCAACCAACTCCTGCAAATTCTTGTTTGGTTTTAGACCTGGTTTAGACCTGGTTTTAGATCTGGTTTACACATGGTTTAGACCTGTCTTAGTCGGAGGAGATGAGGGGTGCTCGGCGTACGGGAGGAGATGAGGGGTGCGCTCTTATTATACATCCATGGGCGCCGCGCTGTTTTGTGTACAGTGAAGTGCAGTGGTCGTGCGGAAACTTTACCTCTACCGCAGAAGGTTCCGGCCGACCATCGCCGAGCGTATGAAAATAAAACGAAGCATCGAGGCAAAAAAATAATAATCGATGCATTTTTCTAATCGATTTACTCGATGAATCGTTTCAGCCCTAATCTTGATTTTATACTCTTTCTCTGTAAGGTCTTTACATTTGGAACGGCCATAGTTGGTAGCTTAGTAGTATGGCTTTCTTTATACTTTTTTAGATTCAGATTCAGAAAACTTTATTTATCCCCGAGGGGCAATTCAGTTTGCAGTCACATCACATTACATTTCTCAGTGGAATAGGCACACTAAATGCAGACCTCTGCATTTAGGAGCCTGATGGCTGAAGGAATAAAATTGGCCACCCGATTGGTTCTCCTTTTAGGGGCGTGATGGCGCCTCCCAGAGGGCATCAGAGAGAACCTCTCTTTTAAAATGTGTTCGGAGCTGCCGATGATGCTTTTGGCCTTCTGCAGCACCTGTCTGCACCACACACAGTAAAGACTGGGCATCTGCACCCCCAGAATCTTTGAACAAGTTTTAACAATGTTGTTTAGGCTGTTTTTGTCCTTGACTGACAAACCATAAAACCAACAAATAAAAGAGAAGATTAAAAGACTCTCAATAAAAGAATGATAAAAGGCACATAAAATAGGTTTAGAGACATTAAAAGAATTCAGTTTGTGCAGCAAGTGGATTCTTTGTTGTCAGAGTCAAATACTGTGCCCAAGTATTTGTAAGAGTCAACAATTTCCACATTCACTCCATTTATAACACTGACCTCATGGTTTGGAAATTTTTTTCTGAAGGCCACAGTCATTTCTTTTTTTTCTTTTTTTTTACTTTTACAGCTGATACTTTGCAGTGTCATTAACATTCTCTGGGGGTGTGATGCTAACTGGAAGCACTGCTCTGTCTGAAGCTCTGTTACTCAAGTTAGACTTTAATCTGAGCTTTGGTTTAACACAATTTGACTTCACTGGAACTAGAGCTATCTTGTGCAGTTTTTAGTTTCTCACTCTTCCCTTTTGTTCATATCAGTCCTATACGCTAACTTTTTTTTCAGGAGCACATGTGCCCCTAAGTTAAAATTTTTAGGAGCACAGAAAAAAAGGGGGCACAAATAGGTTTTTGTTTTTAACGTTTATTACAGTGCAGAACTTGCGCACACCAACTTATTTGAATGAATTTTATACAAAAAAAATATTACTGTACTTTTCCAGCATGATCACAATGTTTTTTTTGTTTTTTTTTTTAAATCTATCTCCATTTTATCTGATTAATATTCATTTAGACTTAAAATAAGCCAAGCCAACTGTACTGCACTTAAACAATCTGCCCCTCTTTTTGGACCCTCACCCACAGAGAACCTCCACTGGCACTTTACAGAAAACTGCTACAAAGTGAAAAAAGTGTGTGCATTCTCTTGTTTTAAAGTGGTATTTAGTCTCTGCACATTTACTAAACCAAACACACATTGTGACAGATTTATTTGGCATTTTCTTAGGCAAACTTGAGTCCACATATCGACTGTTCTGTGCCGTAGGTCTGCTCTGTGCGGACACTGACATAAAATTAGTTTTTGCTTCGCGTTTCATCCTGCTCTTCTAATCAGCACATTGAGGAGGAGCCTCTGTGCGCTCCAGGTGGGGAGGAGAAAGCGTGTAAAGGCGAAGAGCGGCGCACTGACATATAGACATGTAGGGTGTTTAACCTGCCCTGGTTAACCTGCTGGTACACGAGGGTGTGCGCTGTGGACAAGCCACGCGCTGGCGGTGCATGTGGTGACGTGCCGCACAGTGTCCGCGGGCTCCAGCGCACAGGCCGCAGAGAGACGTCCCGCACGGTCCCGCACACTGGTATGAGTTTATTGGCGATAGCAGCGGCCGTAATGAAATATGATCACACTCAGTATTCAGACCTTGAGTCCGTGACAAGACCGAGTGCAAATGCGCACAAGATCGCTTTAGCAGAGAAGGAAGTCCAGCGGCACGGGGGTGTCTTCTGAGTGGTGGAACAGGTGTGGGTCCTGCTGCGGGGCGCACTCCTCGGTTAAGGTGGGCGTGGGTGTGTTTTGAAGAGTTTGTTCGTATGAGTGATATCGGCGCACACGCGTAGCTCGTATGCTGGAGTCGTGCGCGGTCGGAGGTGTCGTGCCTGGGCACGGTGCGGATCAGTTACGCTCGCGCTGGGCATGCATGCCGCGCTTTAGGGGCGATCCAAGCTTGGGCACGATTCTGAAGTCCTAGTGTGTGTGCGCCCCTCATGTTTGATACATTTAGAACATTTAACTCCTCACGTTACGTCTGTGCGCAGCTCCTTATTGTGGCAGTAGAAGCACTCGCACTGGTACGGCTGTTTTATTTTCCTTGTTCGCACGACGAAATATTTGCTCTCAAATGCGAGTGAAATGGGCGCACTGTAGAGCCCTGTATCAGTCCCAAGGTCCTGAAAATGTCTTGCTTAAATCCATTTTGTATTTATTTTTAAGGCGGCACGGTGGCTGAGTGGCAACACTCAGCCAGCACTCAGCAAGAAGGTTGCGGGTTCGATCCCCGGGTCGCCCGGGCCTTTCTGTGTGGAGTTTGCATGTTCCTCCCCGTGTCTGGATGGGTTTCCTCCGGGTACTCCGGTTTCCCCCATCAACCCAAAACATGCCCGCACCCCTATGAACTAACATCAAGGACCATAATGGCCACCCACCTGTGGGCTCACCACCTACAGAGGGGTTCATGGGGGGGGTCAGGTGCTATGAGGATTGGGCAGCAAGATGCCCCCGTGACCCAACTGGATTAAGCGGGAGAAGATGGATGGTATTTATTTTTGTTTCACCATGGTAACTGCTGTAGAAATACATGTAGAACTCTCCAGCGTGACTGAAAAGTTCCCAGCTTCACAGTAAAAAAAAAAAAGACTAATGGAGGAGTGCAAATGTGCTAAATATAAGCATTAAACTGAACTGGTTGTTTAGGTTTAATGCCATACTGTGAAACATTCAGAGCAGCAACATCTCCATAGAGACTAGAGGAAGTTCAAACGATGAGAATACATATTAGAAGACTAATACTTAGTCGGCTGTTCCTTTTATCTCACCTTGTTGTGTTACTTGTTTTGACAGGAAGAGGTGTTAGGCTTTACTACATTGGGGGAGAGGTGTTTGCAGAGTGCCTGAGTGATAGCGCCATCTTTGTCCAAAGTCCAAACTGCAACCAGCGGTACGGTTGGCATCCAGCAACAGTGTGTAAAATACCTCCAGGTAACAGACTTCTCCCATCTTCACAATGTCACATTCTAGTGTTGCTGTTTTGTTTTTCTACAATTTATTATCACTGTTAATTGTAATTTGTCCTCACTACTAATTCTACCTATAATACATTTTCGGTTGATTTGTTAATATATAAATACATTTTCATAAGATCAGTGCTCATAAATCTTCTGTAAAGTTCTTAGTATGGTAGAACTGCAACAATACAACTTCTTCTAAATCCATGGGTTTTGTCAGAGACCAAAATCTCTATTTTGATATTAAGGAAAGGACTCAATACTTGAAACCAGTCTTAATACCATATAATACCATATGAAAAAGTTTTTTTTTTTTTTTAAACATATGGTCACATAATAGTTCTGAAATCCAGACCATTGTAAGACTATTCATGGAAAGACCAATTGTATTTTTGAAATGTCTGTTCGATTATTCTTATACAGCCTTTGGGGTCATAATTATAACATTTCTTAAGTATATAAAGACTATTTTATAGTACTGTCAATTCAGTTACAGATTTCCAGGCCTTTGCATGCCACTTGTACATTTTAGTTCACACTTTGTGCTCTTTAGCAATGGTTTTCTTGTGGGATTGTGTTTGTGAGTAGGAAATGTTATGGGAATGAGCTGGCAGAGTCTCTCATTGTACTCAGTATTTGTTATCTTGGCCTAGACTTGAAAGGACAATAATATCACAATCTCTTTGGGATTCATGTCTCCAGGTTCTTATTCCTGCACTGATGTAAATAAACTTCTCCAGGTTACTTCAATTTATTATGTACAATTGTTTGTATAGTGTTTAGAACCCCAGTAGAGAAGGCTGAGGGTGTAAAACGTTACTGTATCTGTGTCTGTTGTTGAGAATAAAATCACACAATATCTTCTAATATCTGTTCTCAGGCTGTAATCTGAAAATCTTCAACAACCAGGAGTTTGCGGCTCTTCTGGCTCAGTCGGTGAATCAGGGCTTCGAGGCGGTGTACCAGCTGACCAGGATGTGCACCATTCGCATGAGCTTTGTCAAAGGCTGGGGAGCAGAGTACAGGTGAGGCCATGCAAATCAATGTCTGACAACTACAACACAACAACTTGATTTATTCGCTGCCAAGTTGTTTTGTAGTCATGCACAGACTGAATTTGATTGATGCAAGTGTCAAATGTTAGTTGTTAAAGTAGATCTTTGCTGTTCATACATCGTTCTATGGCTGTAGTGAGGCAAACATTTAGCTCAAAACTTTTCACATTTAGAAAAACTAGACATGTTTTTGTCCACTATCAGTTATTTCTTTCTACACTCTTCTTTTTTTTTTTTTTTTTTAAACCCACTTCATTGCACACACATGACTTGGGATTGCTTGATTATATCGTTTTTAATGGATATTCATAAATTAAGTAAAAAAGCAAGTCTTCATCTTTTGCAAATAACAATTACTTTAGTAGTCAAGTAGTTAGCGAATATATTAGTCAAATTATTCTTCTTTATTATACACTGATATTTGTTAAATCAGTTTACATTTAAATGAATATGAAAGATGACTGAATACTTGTAGATACAGATTATATATGAATAGTGTATTATTGACAAAAATCAGATTGTTTATTCAGTTTTTATTAAATAATGGCACTTCTTCACGATGAATCTTATTACACACACACACACACACACACACACACACACACACACACACACACACACACACACACACACACACACATATATATATATATATATATATATATATATATATATATATATATATATATATATATATATATATATATATATATATATATATTTATATATATATATATATATATATATATAAATATATATAAAACTTCTATCAAAACATTTCTTCTACTTAAACATATTCTCACCATTGAGTTTCAAGCTGAGGTTTGCAAATATTGCAAAACTGTACTTTTTTGTGACTAACAAAATTACGTAAAGGTCCATTGTTTAACTTTGGAGGGTTTGTCAAATGTTTTTCTCCATGGAGATGTTATTGCTTTGTCTGGAATGTTTCACAGTATAGCATTAAACATTTCTATCTTCCAAAACAAAGCAGACAAAGTTACAGGTCAGATCTGTGCAGAGGCAACCCCACTCACACCCTACTTTTTTTTTTTTTTTAGGTATTTTTGAGTTATAAATCCACCTTTTAATTGATTAAATGTAAGGTAGAGCTGTTTAATGCCATACTGTGGAACATTCCAGACAGAACAGTGACATCTCCATAGAAACAAGCAGATGACGGAACCCCAAAAAAAGTTACACAGTGCATCTTTAAGGCTCTTTTTCACATACAGCCCTGTCCAGTTCTAGTATTCTCATGTATTCTTCTCCAACTCTGATATTCCCTTGTATTCTTTTCTACAGGCGACAGACGGTCACGAGCACTCCATGTTGGATTGAGCTTCACTTAAATGGCCCTCTGCAGTGGCTGGACAAGGTTCTGACCCAGATGGGCACCCCCTCTGGCCTCTGCACCAGTATGTCCTAAACAGCTACGGAAACACCCAAAAACGCAGCCTGATACAAAGATTTTACCAATTCTTAAAGGGACATTACAGTATTTTGTGTCTTTTATGATACATTATTGTTTTAATTTGTACAGAGCTATAGTTCCCACACTGACATTGGCTTTCTTGGTTTGGAGAAGCAGTCCGGAGCAGAGGTGCAAAGGCAATACAATGCTATTAAGTGTGTTCAATATTTGAGCTTTCCCAAGTCCCATTTTAAAGCTCTACTATGTAACTTTTCTGTCTCCCTATAGATGTTATTGCTTCGCCTATATGCCATTTAATTTGTCTATCACCATGGAGAGAAGCATGCTACTACCAGCCCAAATTACAGGTCAGATCTGTGGAGAAGTGGCCATCCTTACAGTTAAGTAGATAAGTTTAAAGGCATACCATGGAACATCCAGACAAGGCAGTAATGGAGACAAGCCAGTGGCAGACTGTGCCCTAGAAAAGTTACATAGTGCAGCTTTACATGTAATGCCCATGGTAGGATATTTACTTTGTTGTAAGTATAGCAAGACCTGCAAGTTAAAAATGAGCCATAAAAAGTCTTTGCAGAGTCGGTTAACTACAGGTGACTTTAAAATTATACTAAAAAAACAAGATTATACCGGGATTAATCAAATTCTGAACTAGGAATTAAAGAAATGTAAGAATTAAATTATGAATATATGCTCTTCTTACCACAAAATGTAAAAAAAACATGAAGTTATTTGCCTTATTCCTGTCATGAATGAGAATATCGATGGGAATTTATTAGAGATTGGTTATCAGTATATCGGTCTGATATCGAAAATGTTATTGTTAAATGTTAATATTTGGCACCAATATTTTTTTCAGCTCTGCCCTAGTGTCTGTGTGCCCATGTGTCATGCCCAGGTAGACCTCCGTAAACTAAATGAGAGGAATTTTTTATTCACATACCAGATAAATACGTTGTTACAAAAGTGATGAGTTCATTTATAAACTTCACTGTAATTTAACATAAATTTGGTCTGTAATATAGATTTGAAAATCTTAATATCAGTATCAGCAAATACCTGTTAACGGCCACAACAGAAAAACAAATACTGAATATCGGAATCTACAAAAAAGAAACAAAAACATCTATATCTGACCATGCCTAGAATTTATTGACTAAATTGGCAACGCTAACTCTCCTCTCTGCTCCTCCAAACTTATGCTATGATAACTTTTATAAGATAAAATGAAACTAGCTCTCTCAACTCGTATCGAAAAAGCGTAAAATACTGGACTGACCCTTTTTTTAAACTGCGAGTTCTTTCTTTGGAAATCATGTCAACCCAAGAATCCTGTAAATTATGACAATAGTATGTGTGGCTTGGCTCCACATCCCTCTTTTAACAAAACGACGAAAATTAAAAATCACTTCTTTTGCACTCAAACCCAAGCGAAACAAAACAAAAGAACACATTTTAGAATTTGGCACTTTCTTACCCCTTTTATGTCATGCACCTTGTTCAAATGGCTCTCCCCCTTTTCCAAAAAATCCTTTTAATATTATCACTATTTGTGGTACAGATGAAATGTATGCGTTTTTGTAACACTTTAGTTTAGGGACCGCATATTAATTGCTAACAAAGTGGTAATTGATATGCTAATTAGTTTGGATGGGACAAGACACAATTGCCATGAGATGTTAACATTTCTAATACATATTTCACGATTCAGTTTCGGCCACCCAATTTTGTATTTATTTTATTTCATAGTTTTGTTTCTGTTCTACTACTGCTTCTTGGAACTGTAAGAGATGTAACTCAGCAACACGTGACAGTTTTTTTTTTTTTGTCAAATCCAAATATAAACGCATGGGGGAAAAAATCTCAAAAGATAATTTTTCTCATGCGTGCATGATCTTGTGGCACTAAATCTTGTACCATCCCTATTAACTAGCTGTTACTTAGCTATTAGTTGGTATTTATCAAACACTTATTAATGCACAAAACAGAAACATCTTACTTTAATGGGAAGAAAGCAGCTGCTGGTTTAATAAAAAAAAATCCACTAAAATACGGAATTTAGACAAAATTGCAATGAAAGTATTTTAGAAATACTAACAAAGATGTAATTAAGCACTTATAATGCATTTTACTATTAACTAGCTATTAATAGGGATGGGACGAGACACAATTTCTACAAGACGAGATTCGGCTCACTAGAACAATACAAGACGAGGTTTTGAGAGAACTTTTAATAAACGAATTGTGCCATTCAGTTCAGTTTTGATGCCACAATTTTTCATTTTATAGTTTTGCTGTCACTGTAGCACTGCTTTTTGTAATTGCAGCTTCTCGAGAGGAGTTACTCGTCAAAGTTAACCCCCTTTTTATCCCAGGCAAATGTAAAAATATGAGGAAAAACATCCTACGTATTGTGGCAGTAGATCTTGTCCCATTATTAACTACTAATATGTAGTCCCTAAACTAAAGTGTTACCTTCATTTTTAGTCCAATTATCAGGGGGAATACCAAAAATATGTATAGTTTCACAGTATTGAAGATGGTTTGTATGAGTAAAACAAGCTTAAAAACATGTTCTTTGCCCAACTTAACCATCGTTGTTCTAGCTTTTGAGTTTTAGTTATTTTTTAGGTAATCTTTGCCCCATATTTTGTGTGTGAAGGAGTTGGCTTGATGACGATTGCCTTTGGTGGCCTTTTGAAAGAATTACCACAATGATGTTTATATGAAATTAGGTTGTAAAAAGGACTCTGTTTGTTTCTCTTTTTTTTCTCTGTTTTTTTTGTTTTTGTTTTCGCCATTACGGCTTTCGAAGTGTGTCGTTATAGGACATACAACTTAAATGGACAAATAGGAATGTTAGTTTAAGAAATCAAAAATCTTAAATCGAAATAAGACAAACTGAGCCTGGCTGCAGTTTAGTACTAGTCGCGACCTTCTAGTTTAGTTGATTTGCATCCCAGACGGAGAAAGCCTGGTTTGAATACTTAAAGTGCATTTGACAGATTCATATACATTTCAAATTATAACTTTGTTGGGATCGGTCCTTTGGTAAATATATATTGCAGTTTTTCACTAGTTGAGTGGCAGTTTGTGAAGGAAAAAGTAGAAAACAAAAAGCTCAAAAATAAATCAAAGCAATTCAATTCCATCCAAAATGCAGATATAATTTATGCATTTTTCTGACTGTTTATTTAAAGGTGCACTCTGCAACTTTTTGGTTTGGGATCCATCACCTGCTTGTTTCTATGGAGCTGCCTGGAATGTTCCACAGTACGACATTATTACATAGCTCTACTTTACATGTATTTGATTACAGGTGGTTTTAAAGCTCAAAAATACCTATAAAAACAGGCGTGAGTGCGAGTGGGGTCGCCTCTCCACAGATCTGACCTGTAACTTGGTCCGATTTAGTCTCCATGACGATAGTAGGGGTTAATACCATACTGTGAAACATTCCAAACAAAGCAACAACATCTCCATGGAGGAAAGCATTCGATATACCCTCCTCCAGAAAAGTTACACAATGCATCTTTTAACAAAATAAGTGTTGACATTCATTTTTATTAGTCAAATTATAACTATTATATAACTTGGACCTGGTTTAGCCCTTAACTTAATTAGGTAACTTAACCTCTACTTGCGTCACATCTGCCACTCATGTCCAGCTGGAAGTGAAATTATAAACTTCACCAAAATTTCAAAATCAGAAAAGACTAGGAAAAATCTTTAAATGTAATTATTACTATGTGAAATGCGGAATTTAACAAGTCATATGCACTTTAAATCTTGAGTTTGCCTGGCTTTAGGATGCACTGGGCAGGGACCAGAAAGATCAGCTCTTTTCTTTGACAACACTGGGGGGTGACGCATTAGAGATATTGAAGGTATCAACAAATTCATCTTGTTCTTAGCCTATATCCCCATTGTTTTGCTACTTTTTGTATTCTCATGTATTTTTATATATAAATATACTTAAATACTTTCTGTCGTTCACTTTTTATTATTAAAAGTAATATTTAAAAAAAAGACCACAGCTGTTTCTAAAAAGTGGAGGGCAAGGACCATTCCTCGTTTCACCCAGAGGGTTCAGTTCTGTTCATTTCACACGTTTTTTGTCTCTCTCTGTTTTACAAAGATATCACTGCCCTGTACTGTGTGTGTGTAGCCTCCCTCTGCTTTGTTTTTCCAAAGAATTACTGTGGATTTTAAAGGAAAAGTTTGTCATCTTGTTAACCTTTCACTAAGGGTTTTGCACTCAGCATTGCATTTGCTGTGAACCAAAGCTGTAAGAGTTCAAATAATTCAATCACTGGTAACCAACTTGCGCTTAAAGGTGCTTTGTGCTTGTGGGCAGGCCGTCGACAGAAATTTGGGGGCCCTGAACAAGAAGCATCAAACGGGCCCCCCTCTAATATAAATAGGAAAATAGTCTCGTTCTGGACCCTGTGGTCCAGGACAACAGACTTCCCTTTGTCCCCCCTGCATCTACTGCCCTACTTGTAGTTAGAATTCCATAAATAATAAATTGTTAGCTCCATTGAACAAACACACACATTTCAAAACCTACTAAAGATGCTGTACCTGATTTTTACTGTTTCGAAAAGCCAAAAGTTATTCCTCACGCACCTTTGTGCTTTCTGAGCTTTTTAAATCAAATAATACACTGCAACGTATTTATAAGCACTTTTCACAACTCTGAGACAAGAGCATAAAGCTGACAACTAAACAACTAGCATGCTATTGTGCACTTCCTGAGTACCAGATGTTAAAACACGCAGCTGACTTATTTGCTTATACCATATATCTGTACTGGGACTAGGCAACTTTACTTTACAAATAAAAAAAACAGGTACATGTCCTTTTAAACTTTTCTTAAAATCATGGAGAAAATGCTAATTAAATTTTGATAAGAAACATTTTTAACCCTCACTTATTGGAACTTCGAAAGCAGGGTAACAACTCAACCAGATCTGTGTCTATCCCATCCTTTCCACCCTTTGTATGAAATATTATTGGCCTATAGAATATTATGTGTCAGCGATAACACAAATGGAGACGAGTGATTAGTTCTTTTTGTTATTTCTGCATAAATATCTCTGATGGGCTACCGTAGACCCATTTTCAGAAATCTCAAAAAGTTTATTGTACTCAATATTAATCAAAAATGCCACAGAAAGCACATTTCACCTTAACTTTCTCACATTACACCCATTCAATAAAACTGGACAATTACACAAAGATACATATTGTCTCTTCAGAAACGCAACAGCTTCTCCTTTAAAGTGCCCAAACCAAGCAATGAACCCGAATCTCTTACAGCTGCATTGTGTAACTTTTGTGTTGGATGGTCCGTCAAATGTTTTTCTTCATAGAAATGCTATTGCTTGTCTGGAATGTTTCACAGTATGGCATTAAACCTTTCTTTCTTCATGGAATGTTACAGGTCAGAATGTCTGTTTTTCTAGGTATTTTTGAGCTATAAAACCACCTCTTTTTGAATAACTGTAAAGTTGAGCTGCTTAATGCCGTACTGTGGAATATTTCAGGCGGAGCAATGACATATCCATAAAAACAAGCAGGTGACAGACCCTGAACCAAAAAGCTACACAGTGCACCTTTAGCTGTATCGTTATTTAACGCTTTTACGGATCTTGTACTGTAGGCTCGTTTTAAAAAGGTGGCAACGATTCCATTCATCTCTTTATATAGCGTTTATTTTGAAGAACACGTGTGACCTCTAAGAGCATTTTGGTGCTTAACTTTAGCGGGTTTATAAGGTCAACTCTTGAACTATTGGCTCTTTTTGTAACATGGGAGTAAAACCACTTTTCTTCCATGGATAATAACTGATAGAAATGAATGGTGAATGTGCCTGATCTGCACACAGGGACATCAAGTATTAATGTTTGTATTGTATTTGTTCTGTCTATAAAATAACAGTATGTACAACAAAGACTTATTATTCTAGCTTAAACTCTGCCATCCTTGTCATTATGTGGCTGTTTGAACATGTCCCCGCGCTCCTATTTTGATGTAAATGTTGTTTACTATAAATACTGGCACTAGATTGTACTTAAAGTGCACCTAGTGAGGTTGGATCTCGGGCGGGCGCTGCCACCTGTGGGCGGGTTCTAATATTACATTGTTTCTATCTTTGGCCTACTACAACATATGAATGTGAAGTTTAAAAAACTGACATGGACCAGATGTTCATATACATAACAGTAGTACAGTATGTGTGTATTTAATTGTTATCTTTTGCAAAGAAGTCAGTACAGTAGATGTTGCAGTTGTTTTACCAGTAGGGGGCGGTATTGATAGAGCAGTTCCTTTTTTTCTGACTATAAGCTTCTCAGGCGTGTGGCATATTATGCAGACTTCATAAAACACTAATAAAGATTTTTATTCTCATGATCTTGTGTGGTTTGTTTTATTTATGCATTCACATTTGCGATTAGTGATGTAAAAATAACCGAAATACTGTGATACATCGTCATCGTCAAAAGTCTCACAATAGTATCGGAGGCTCTCACAATACAGTTGAGCTCTCTACAGGTGCTATGAGGATTGGGCAGCAAACTGGCGACCCAGCTGGATTAAGCGGGAGAAGCTGGATGGATGGATGGGAAGGTTACTTTTAAAATGTATTACCCTACATATTACAGATTATATACAATGTAATGAAATAAAATGTAGTTCGTAACGGAATCAATTAAGTTACTTAAAGTGAGTAACGTAATTTGATTACTTTGGATTACTTGATATTGTCATGATTTTTAAAACTACATGACTAACAACCACATCTTGCAAATTCTTGTTTGGTTTTAGACCTGGTTTAGAACTGGTTTTAGATCTGCTTTAGACCTGCTTTAGACCTGTCTTAGTCCTAGTTTTAGTCCTGGTGTTAGTTCTGGTTTAGAGGCGCACAGGAGGAAGCGCGGTCCACGCAGCGTACGCGATAAGACACGATCCACGCGCGGTGTCCGCGCAGTATGGGAGGAGGTGCGGTGAACAGGAGCGGGAGGAGATGCAGCGTACCGGAGATGCGGTGTGCACGGCGTGTGCAGTGTACGGGAGGAGGTGCGGTGTGTGTGGTGTACGGGAGGAGGTGCAGGGTGCGCGGTGTGTGGGAGGAGATGAGGTATGCGTGGTGTACAGGAGGAAATGCGGTGTACGGGAGGAGGCGCACGCGGTCTATAGCCGTGTCCCAATTCAGAAGGCTGCAGCCTCCGGAAGCCGCATAGGCTGTAGCCTTCAAACACACCTCCGCGGACCACATGGCCGTGTCAAATGCGCCAGGTCCAGCCCACGGAGCCACGCCCGTCACCCAGCAACCGAGACACGCTGCTAATGCTAACAACACGCACCTGCAGATTACGCCCACGGATCAGTAACAAAGATTACACAAGGGTAATCAAACTGTCACATTTTGAGAACAAGTTATTCTAATAATTCTAATCCACATTTTATGGCTAAAATATTGCTGCTTCTCCAATACATCTAAAATAGGCTAAATTACCTTAAGGTTTCAAAAACAGTGACGAGATATGCATTATTTTTAAATTGATAGGGGATTACATGTATACAGGGAACGTATTTAAGTCATTTTATAAAGGCTTTGAGAAAAGATGGTTTATTAAACAATCAAATAAACTTCTGGAAATACTTTGTCATAATATGAATAGTCAAACATTATATTATTAACATTACATTTTTGATAGGCCTATCAATTGATGGTTGAACTGCCAAAATTACACTTAAAGTCATAGGCACTTGCAAGGGCGCGTGGCACACTAGATATATACTTGGCCGCAGTGCTTTATGGAAAGGTTTTTAGACCATAAGTGAGGAAGATGTGTTCAACATATAGTTCTACCCCGGGCACTTAACCATGGGTCCATATGGATAATTTGGTTCTATGTATCAATGTATCTAGAGTGTGCCATCTTTTGGGAAACACCAGAATTGCAGGGAGAATAAAACTTAAATTGTATTCATAGACCGAATATACGAGTGGACTAAGCTATCCCGTTAGCCGCCACGTGCCAAATAGGATGTGCGCCAGGAGGCGCTCCCTTTTTTCCATTGACTTACACTGGGATCTGATCGCTCCTCTCTGTAGCTGTTGCTGTGAGCCTCGTCATTTTGGTGTTAAAATGTTCATACGAATCCGCTCTACATGATCCTGATTTTTTTCCCCGCTATTTTGTCCGTCAAAAAAACCTTATTCATAACGTAGAGCCTGGCTCCAGATTTGCCCCTGTAACCGTTAGCATCGTGAGCCTCATTTGAGCGGCGCTAAACGCTATGGGTGACATCACGCTCACTTAGTCCACTTCTTTTATACAGTCTATGGTTTTATTACACTTCACACTTAAAGTTTGGCGGGCGGTGTGGTGCGCCCTTTCTTCATGCAAGAGCAACTGCCCCTCAAAATTCCTGTGCACGTCCCTGGGCACTTGAGTACTGCCGCCTGCTATCACCGTCTGCCATCTAGTGGCTGATAATATAACAATAATAATCTGACAATAATAATAATAAATAATATCAACCTTAGACAACATATTATCTCGAAATAACGAGATAATATCTCAAAATAACGATATCTCTAAAAAAAATATTTTTTACACTTGAATTATCTCGAAATAATATCTCAAAATAATGATCTAAATTTTTTTTTTTACACTTTTGAATTATCTCGAAATAACGAGATAATATCTCAAAATAACGAGATAATATCTCAATTTTTTTTTTTTACACTTGTGGCAGTACCTGGAGGATTAAAGAAAAGAGTGATGGGAGATGAGGGGCGGAGTATAGACATAAGAAACAGTGTGATTGGTTGAACAGGGATCCTCACTTCAAATCCACCCCTGCAGCCAGGTGTTTGTATTGAGAAACACCTAGCTGTAAACAGAGCAGTTGTGTGTGAGGTCATCAACTACTGGAATCTGCAGAGGCCACTGAAAGCAGTGCAAACTTAAGATTTAAGGAGTTTTTGACCAGAAAGCTGCAAATTTAACTGCTTAAAAATGCTTAAAAATGGCTAGGAACAGTCGACATGTTATGTAGTGAGATAAACGTGGCTTCGTGTTTACTAGTAGTTCCACTTTGACTACTACAATACTGCTGCTGTAGCTGTACCTTCAGTGTGCATAAGTATAAATATAAAGCTTATAATAATATTCAAATCTGCTGCTTCATCTGCCAAAAGGGGTTTAACTGTTTGCAGAAAGCGTACAAGCAGCTATTTATGATTTATAGAGTAATTCCATTTAGACAGTTGGCTCCTCTTCTTCCTCCTGTTCTTCCTGGTTGGGCTGCTCTGATTCGGTGTCAATCTCTGGCTCTGTGTCACTGTTCTCGTGATGTTCCTCGGGCTGCTCCACATTGTTATTCTGAATTAGACCTCCATCTTGTGCCGTGTTGTACGAGCCACAGTTGCCACACTTCATCCCCAGAACGTGGAAAGAAGCCGTGGAATGGGCCTGGCAGTCATTACACATTATCTGTAAACAAAAGGCCCATTTTAGATTCAATTCACATAATTTATCTATATGTGTTCCTGAGACTGTGGAGTCATTTTTCCAATGCTACAGATTCAACTGAAAGGATACTTGACTTTGAGGAAAAGAAAATGTACTTTATAATTAAAATTGTATCATGATTCTTACGCATGATTCTTGTGGGAATGGGTGGATCAATGCAAAATCACCTATGTAACAATCTCAAAATGTTTAGTACAGTACTTTATGTACCGTAACTTTCTGAACTGGCACATTTACCTGCCTGATACTGTGGAAATTGTGATACTGTATAAGTCAGTTTAATACCATATTTCGGAACATTCTCCATAGATATAGACGAGGCTGGATCATAATTATTATGAGGAAGATTATAGCCGAGGAACAACATTTCCATGGAAACAGGCAGATGGAGGCCCTCCTCCAGGCCCAATAAGAGTCAGGTTTGTGGAAATGCAATCCCACTTACTCACAGTAAGGATGTTTTGCTTTTGTTTTTTTTCCCCTAAATGCTGTGCATTTTTAGCTTAATAAACAAAACAAAAAAAATTGGCTTGGTGCGCAGGATTAACACACTGACTTAACCACAACTTTACCTATGTTTTATATACATAAAAAAATCATATGAATTTGGTCATTGTTAAAAAGGACCAAATGATTATCAATGGAATAAAAATAAATAAATGAAGGCATACTCTGGATGAACATACCCTAACAGTTGTATTCATGTACTCAGTGGGCATTGGTGACTGGGCAATCTCTTGGTCCATCTCCTCCCAGTGATTTTGCATTTCCAAGGCCGAGTGCATACACAATGGACAGCGATATGCGCTAGAATAAACAAATGATGGGGGGGAAAGGTTATTTAAAAAAAAAGATAATCAAAAAATAATTTTTGGGAGAAAAAATAAGCAGCAGATAGAACATACCAGTTTCTGAGCATATCGTCAAAGCAGGTCCTGTAAGATAAGACCTGATTAATTATATGGCACATAAAACCAACAAAATCAATATATCAATCAATAGAATAATTATTATACTAATCTAATCTTGTTTTTATTGATCCTTTTATGATGATAGTTTTAGAGGCTCTTAGTACCCCAGAAGGAGTAGCTGTCAATTTAATGTCAGCTGACAAGAATTTAAAAAATAATGAAAAATGATTGCCAGCACCCCTATGAACTAACATCAAGGACCATGACATCCACCCTCCTGTGGGCGCACCACCCACAGAGGGGTTCATAGGGGGGAATCGGGTGCTATGAGAATTGGGCAGCAAGCTGCCCCCGCGACCCAGTTGGATTAAGCGGGAGAAGATGGATGGAGGAAAAATTATTGCCATGATCTAAAATCAGGTTGAATAATATTTATTTAATTTATTTAGTGGTTAATTAATTATTTTAACCTGTTGCCACCCGCCTAATTTTGTCTGTGCACAACGGTAACACATACCCAAATGGCATAGCTTAAAACCACTTGCCACCTGCCGGCAGGCGATTACACAACATTAAAAAAGTCAAGCCAGATATTCACCGTACTTATTTTTCCACTATTGACATGTTATACATCGTTTGAAAGCTTAATTCCTCAGTAAAGCAACCAATCATTCATTTTATGCCACATAGCGAGCCCAAAGAGCCATAACTTATAATTCCCGAAAATATTCAAAACATATTTGCGTATTTCTTACCTTTGAGCCAGTTCTGTCGGTCTGAAACGGGTCCAGTCCAGGAATAGCTGTGCTCAATTAGTCCGTAACAATCCACAGAAAAAGAATATCCAGTTTTTTTTATAAAATAATTCCATGTGGAGAAATAATCCAGAAAGTCTGTGTTTGTCTGAATGGATGAGCGACGCATCTCTACTTCTCGCGCTCTTGGTCCTTAGCATAGCTTAACGCTTAACTCCTGTTAGCGGTGTGGGGTATGTTTGTTTTCTTCACACTCTTAGCAACAAAACAAGCATATCCAGGCTTCGGTGCGCCTTCGGGGCGGTGCGCTACAGCTCGGGGAACAAAAGGAGTACGTCCAGTTAGCGGCGTATTGCGCATGACCGAGGGAGAGGTCCACGGCAAAAGCTCTTCAGTCATTGGTTCTTTCAGGAAATGATTGACAGATCTGAGTAACCTATGAAAAGACGATTTCAGCGGTGGGCCCCATTTGGGGCAGAGGTGAGATAGTGAGAGAGGAAATCAGCGTGCAATGGCCTGAGGACACCCTCTGACCTGCTCTTACGCACAGACACTGGTGAAGGCACCAGAGGCATCTGGAGAGAAATTTTTTGGCTTATTTTAGTTTTTTTTTATCTTATTTTACTGATACGATAACATACAGACAGTAGTAGACAACCATACAGGGGCAATTCAGTATCATATTTGATCAGTTATGAAAACCTTAAGACACTGTAACTTTTCTGATGGGGGAGGGTCTGTCAGCTGGTTGTCTCCATGGTAATATTTTTTCAGCAGTACACCAGAGCAAGCTCTGCTCCAGGCCCCAGCCAAGTGCCGTACAAGGTGTACAAAAGCTGTCCAAACCTCCTCAGAATCCTACCGAAGCTGCTATGTGTGATTTGGCGTAGAGGGACCATCTCAGATCAGTGGAGAGAGGCAGAGGGAATTTGGATCCCAAAAGAGGAAAATTCCACCAAACTGGAGCAGTTTCGATCTATCTCACTTGTCAGCGTGAAGGGAAAGATCTTCTTCAGCGTCCTCGCCAGAAGGATGGCAGACTTCCTCCTCAAGAACAAGTATGTTGACACATCAGTACAGAAGGGCGGCATCCCCGGAGTGCCAGGCTGTCTTGAACACACCGGAGTGGTCACCCAGCTCATCAGGGAGGCACGTGAGGGGAATGGTGACCTGGTGGTGCTTTGGCTTGACCCTGCCAATGCATATGGATCCATCCCACACAAGCTTGTGGAAACCAACTTGGACCGACACCACATTCCTAGCACGATCAAGGACCTAATCCTGAACTACTATGGGAACTTCAGGATGAGAGTTACATCAGGGCGTGTCACATCCGACTGGCATCGGCTCAAGAAAGGGATCATAACTGGCTGTACGATCTCAGTTATCCTGTTCGCCCTTGCCATGAACATGTTGGTTAAGGCAGCTGAGACCGTGGGCAGAGGCCCCTTGTCCAAGTCTGGAGTTCGGCAACCCCCTATCCGCGCTTTTATGGACGACTTGACGGTTACCACCGCATCAGTGCCAGGGTGCAGGTGGATCCTACAGGGCCTAGAGAAGCTAATCCGCTGGGCAAGGATGAGCTTTAAACCAACAAAATCCAGGTCCATGGTTCTGAAGCGCGGGAAAGTGGTGGACAAGTTTCGCTTCCTTATTGATGGAACAGCAATACCATCGATCACTGAGAAACCAGTCACAAGCTTGGGGAAGACGTTTGACTGTAGCCTCAGAGACACAGCGTCCATCCAAGCAAACAACATGAAGCTAGAAGCTTGGTTGTCAGCAGTAGACAAGTCTGGCCTACCCGGCAAGTTTAAAGCACGGCTGTACCAGCATGGCATTCTTCCTCGTATCCTTTGGCCTCTGTTGGTGTACGAGGTGACCATGTCCACGGTAGAGACCCTGGAGAGAAAGATCAGTTCCTACCTCAGAAGATGGCTGGGTCTGCCACGCAGTCTCACGAGTGCAGCACTGTATGGCAGAAGTAACAAACTCCAGCTTCCCTTCAGCAGCCTGGAGGAGGAGTTCAGGTGACTCCAGTGACACCAGAGTGGCAGCAGCAGGCATTGTGGTTCGGACAGGCAGGAAGTTCAAAGCTCAAGAGGGGCTGGAGCTGGCGGAGTCTCGTCTGAGACACAAGGCCTTAGTGGGCACAGTGGGCAGGGCTGGGCGCCATCCCACAGCCCCGGCACGACAGGGCGCAGGGCAAGGAAAGGCAGGACCTTGTCCTGGAAAAGGTGCGGGCAGGTGTCGAGGATGTGAGGACCAGCAAGATGGTGAGCATGTGGCAGCAGGGGGCATCAACGAGATGGGAAGGAGCACTGGAGAGGAAGCTGACCTGGAAAGACATCTGGAAGGCAGAACCCCAGCATATCAAGTTCATGGTCCAAGCTGTCTACGATGTGCTACCAAGCCCAGCCAACCTGCACTCTCTGTCCAGGAAGAGGCACCCTGGAGCATATCATGAGCAGTTGCCCCGAAGCTCTTGGGGGGGGCCGTTATCGCTGGAGACATGATCAGGTGCTGAAGGCAGTGGCTGAGGCTATATCCAGTGCAGTGGCAAACAACAAACATGCCAGCAGACAGAAGTCAATTCCCTGCGTGAAGGCTGGAGAGAAGCCTCGTTCAACACCATCGGCCAGCCTCCTCTCATCGGCAACAGACTGAGAACTGCGAGTCGACTTGGCCAGGCAGCTCAAGTTCCCAGAATATGTCACATCAACTTCTTTGAGACCTGACCTGGTACTGACATTTGCCTCTTCGAAGCAAGTCCTCTTATTGGAACTGACAGTCCCTTGGGAGGATCGCATGGAAGGGGCCAATGAGCGCAAGCGACTCAAATACCAGGAGCTCATCGAAGAATGCCGGAGGAGAGGCTGGAAAGCCCATTGTGAACCTGTAGAGGTGGGATGTCGGGGCTTTGCTGCACGCTCCCTGTGCAAGGCATACAGCCTTCTTGGAATATCACGTGCTGCAAAGAGGAGAGCCGTCAAGTCCGCCACAGAGGCTGCAGAGAGAGCCTCCAGGTGGATTTGGATCAAAAGGTCTGAAAAGTGGGCTTAAGCTGCTGGGACACAAGCCGGGGATTGATCACCCCGGCTGGGTCGCCTGGGGGAGGGTGTCATGTTGAAAGACCCGAAACACCCTGTGAACCCAGGAAACATCACTACTGATGATGTGTCCCAGCGCATCCGTAGATGTATTTATACACATTACACTTATCTAATATGCATGTATTCAATTCCATTTGTTCCGTTTATTGATGTATAAAAAATAACACAAATGATAGAATGTGGAGTCTTACTTGTGCAGAAGGTGACCACATGGAAGAACATGAGCACCAATCCTTGACGTATGAATATCCTGTGAAATCAACATTATTAGAACACTTTTGAAAATGTTATGTAATATTTCTATCAGCAATGGCCTACCTCCATACACACTGGACAGTTCTGTCTCGAGACATTTTCAACACACTGGAAACCACAAAAAATAAGTAAATAATAATAATAACTTTGGTAAACACACTCACATCTTATCTCAATTCAGAGATACTTTTTAATTATATTTACCTTATGCTTCCCTTCTAACGCTCTGGCTAAACACAAATTGCATTTATCACAGTGGAAGTATTCATGTCTGGGGCCAATCCTGTTATGGGGTAAAGATATGGTATTACTTCCAGTATAGACAATAGCACCTAATATACAATAATGGGTCAATGGGACGGACGGACGGACGGACAGACGGACAGACAGACAGATCTTTATTAATCCCAAAGGAAATTCATTGTGATGATCAGCTGCTTCACGCATACATTAAAACCATTCATACAATAAAATATATGATGCAATATTAAAATACTGATAAAACATAAATATATCATTTCTTAAAATCCAAAGTTTCAAAGTGCTTTAGTGCCCTCTCCCCCTCCCCTCCACAGAATTGGAAAGTCTGATGGCACGAGGGACAAATGACTTTTGACTGCTTACCTGCAAATCCCACATGGCTGACAATGATACTGCTTCTTATCTTTGTCAAATAAATGGCAAATGTCACAGTAATATTCTCCAAACTGTACACTACACTTTTCACACACTTGTTGGGCCTATAGACAGAAATGATGAATATATATTATAATGATTTGATAAATAAATCCCATATGTTTTACACGTACCTTCTGTATCGTGAGACAATCTGAGCATTGCACTTCTTTAACTTTAAATCTGTCCATTTGGTGATTTTCCTCCGCATCATGGCACAATCTGCACACGTACAGCTTTTCACAGCAAGGAGCCTTCAAGAAAAACGTAAAATAGGCAACACACAAATTAAAAATGAAGATATGACCTTCATTCAGCTAAACACATTGCCATAAATATAAAAAATAAAAAAATAAATAACTAGAGATCAAGCTAAAGCTATTATGACAAAACGACAATAAAAAGTGATAGGCTGTCAGACGTCCATGCTTTAGCTTCGTGCTAGCCAACAGTTCCTAAACGGGGTAAAAACGTGACAATCAACAAATTTAGGGTGAAGGGACATTACAAAATTTAACATATGACTTACTTTTAACAAGCAACTGCGCACATAATGTTCACAGCCTGAAGATGAAGCCATTTTTGCAAGTACTGCTAATGCTACAAGAGCTACTTCCCTGGCTTCTGCACGGCGGTCGCGGTTGCCAGATCGCACGACCACTTTCCAGCACAAGAGCAGCAAACGTTAGGGCTGACAGTGCACTACTTGGCTATTGTATTGTGAACAAATGCCATTAACTGTTTATTCATTTATATTAATTGAGTTGAAGTATTAGATTGGCAGATTTTATATATGAATAAACTTTAAATGCCAATGTATGTGATTAAATAAAATATTATTTTAACTTTTGGGTTTGGTTATATTAAAATTGTCTGGATTTTTACCCATTTAGGCTATCTGAAGTAATGAAAGCGGCAATATAAATAACTTCACATAATGAAATAATCAAGCACCATACAAACTAAATAAATAAAAAAGAGAAACAGTACAAGAGGACATTATAAAATTTGTGTAACCTTTCTGGTAGGTGTCTGCCACAAACTTGTTTCCACAAAGATATGATTGCTTTGCATGAAAGGTTTCACAGTATAGCATAAAACTCATCTATGTTACATGTATTCAGCTGTAAAGGTGTTTTTACTCCTCAAAAATACTACAAAATTGGTACATTGCTTCAGTGAGTGAGCTCACTTCTCCTCAGTTTTGAACTGTAATGTGGTCTGGAGACATGCTGGCCTTGTCTCCATGGAAATTGGAAATTAAGTTTACTGCCCTGTTATGGGACATTCTATACCAAGCAATAACATTTCCATGAAAACAAGAAATCTGCATTTGTAATTTGACAATTGTAAAGAAAACCAGGTTTTCCCTCGCGTGTTTGTTAGTTTCTGCTAGACAAAATACACTTTGAAACAGAAATAAAGTTCAGATAATTTACTTATTCAAATGTTAGAAAACCATACATCTACAAGGAGTCTGTGCTGACATTCCCATGCAGACTGAATATTTACGCCTATACAATGATTTTTATATGCAAACTATTGTGGGAGACTACCGTGGTTTAGACTTTAGCGCCTCTTCATTGAAACACAGGCCAGCCAGGCCTCTTGGCATGTCACACAGTCCAATCAGACTCCATCTTGGGTGTTATCTGTCCAACAAGTCATTACATCATCCCTATCAGTAGTTCTTGTCCGATTTAGTTAGTTTGCTAGATAGTTTGGAATATCATACATTTGTCTTGACATACAGTATGTCTATGAGTCTCACAGCTGTGATTAGAGCCTTTATCTTCACATGACCTCGGTACAATAATGAAATATAGCAGCAGTTATACAGAAAAGCTAAGCCTAGTTATTTATCCTAACACAATAAGTGTCAAATTATAAACCGATTATTCAACATTTTTATTGTACATTGTGTTTACCATTTAAAATCCCCAAACCTGTACCTTATCTGCATCTACTGCAGGGGTGTCCAAACCTTTTTCATCAGGGGCCACATATTAAAACACAGACCAGTGTGAAGGCTGATCAGGTGTCATAGACAGGTGGTCAAAATAGTGAGTAATTCAAATATGTGCATTTATAACAGATTTGAATGACCCACCAGACCTCTGTTCATGCTTAGACCCTCAAAAGGACACTAAATTTGCTTGATCAAGGTAGATTTAAAAAACATTAAGCAGTAAAAAAGTACTACTTGTGGCAGTATGGGCCAATTCACCTGGAAGCCTGAAGGCCAAAACAGTTGGTCTCAGGGCCACATTTGGCCTTATCTACTGGGATTTTAAATGCCATACAAAAGACATTTTAATTGAAACAATATACAATACGCCTTCAGTTTTATAGGTTAGTTGTAATGCCGGACATTTAAATACTGTCTAATACATTACCAAATACTAAGTACTAATAAGATACTACACTAAATACAATACTAAATAAAATCAATCAATTAAATACTGTCCCACTTTAACTGTAGGCTTTTAACTTGTTTTAATCATACTTAATTTGTTTATGTTGTTGTAAGGTGGCCTTGGGTGTCCAGAAAGGTGCCTAATAAATAAAATGTATTATTATTATTATTATTATTATTATTATTAGTAGTAGTAGTAGTAGTAGTAGTAGTATTTAAAGGCCTGCTTTGTTTAACATTTCTACAACAAAACTACATTTATACAGACATCTTTTAATGTTAATGAGGACAGTTAATGCGTTTAAGAAAATGCAATCAAAGAATATGAAGTCAGGATATAGTCTGCATCACATGATTCAGATGTACAACAGCAAGCATGAGTCACTCTAGTGTCAGTTTCTTTGGAACTATAAATACAAAAGAGAGGTCGTAGATTTATGTGTTCTATTTTGCCAGTTGCATGTTCAAAACAAGTCATAACGAAGAGACCTACACCTGGTAAATAAGTTCAAATGTTTTTGCTAAACACAAATCAAGTCCTATGCCTACTATTTCAGAGGGTCTTAATAAGTTCTGGAAACGTTAAAACACAGCGCGCCGCTGGTGTAGTGGTATCATGCAAGATTCCCATTCTTGCGACCCGGGTTCGATTCCCGGGCGGCGCACGTGTTTTGTCTTTATCGCTAATCAACAAAACACTAAAAATAAATTACAGTTGCTCTAAAGGATTAGAAAAAATAAGAAAATACATGTATTTATCATAGCTACTTCCACATAGTTGGGATAAAACGTAGCCCCGTAAACATCTGTATGTGTCCATCTGCGCTGTTGCTATCGTTGCATTTATAACAGGGTAATAAAATTAAAATACTAACTATTATTCAATCGTGGCTCAAATTTATAGGTTTACTGGATGTGTGATCTGACGGTGCATCACAGGGAGGTGTATCTTTGTGTGTGGGAGGAAAGAACACTTTGATTTGGCCACATTTCGCCGCAGATTGACGCTGCTGACGCCGCTCCTCCGCCATCTTCCACTTCCTATTGTTTGGCTCAGACTGGGGCTGTCTCTGTCTGTGAGAGCAGCTCTGATACACTCCGGCCTGTACATAAGACACCGTGTGCTTTTCTGTACAGATTTAACTCTTTTTATGTCTTTGGAATAAGTGCTCTCAGGACGTGACCACTGCAGCTCGACCATGGAGGACGAATCGCCCAAAACACTGTGAGTATTTGAGAGTGCGCCGGAGCGGGGATGAGGAGGACGGCGCGGCTCCTGTTTCCACGTTGTTTGTGCGTGAAAAACCGGGCACCGATTGAGAGCACAAATTCACTTTTAATCCCCGCTCGAAATGAAAATAGGGCTGTGTCGCAGCGAAAGTGAAAGTAAACAGCGAAGACGACGACTGATTTTCCAAAGATACAAGTGTTGGAGTGTTAAATGAAACGAGGGCTAACAAATGCTAGCAGACAGTAGCATCACGTTAGATGCTGCATCGGTGTTAAATAAACGTTCTGCCCATCCATTGCTGTTTAGATTTTTAGTGTCATTTTCCATTAAATGTATGAGTGTGACATTCAATAGGACAACAACATGTCTTTTCTATGTCACAGATGTAACAAAGTGTCTTCTCAAAAGTAACTCGGTTGCTAGCTCTTTCATGCTAACTATTGTTAGCATTGTTGGGCAGGCAAACATCTGTGGCGGCTCTTTGGACAGGATTCAATGGTATTGATATGTCCGTGCTGTGAAAATGAACAGGGTCGTATTGTAACAGCATCGCGTAGCCGCGAAGGGGGTTTGTTCTGTTAAAATAAGTGTTTTCATACAAAGCTAGGCCCATGTACCCGGCTAGCATTATCTTCAGCACAGCAGAAACGGCAGAGCAGCCACGTCAACGCTGAATGGGCCTAGCACTGCTCGGATAAATGTGAACGCTCGGACTGACCCCGGATGGCTCTATGAACACATTCTATTCATTTGGACTGGATAGGCCTTGTATGTATGAAAAATAAAAATAGGTGTAGCTTAAGGCTAACCGGCCTTTGTCTGGCTGCTACTTCCTGTTCGACAAAGGCGCATTTAGTTATTCTGTTTCCTTGTTCGCAGGTATGTGGGAAACCTGTCCAGGGATGTTACAGAGCCCCTCATTGTCCAGGTCTTCACACAGATAGGACCCTGCAAAAGCTGTAAAATGATAATAGACGTGAGTATGATCCAAGTCCATGTAACCTTTTAGACCTTGCTTTAATTAGGCATATGCTTCTGTGATATTATGTAGAAATCCAACTGTGCTAAAGTTTTACTGTATGACTGCATTTCCAGCCCACGGGAAATGACCCTTACTGCTTTGTGGAGTTCTATGAAAACAGACATGCTGCCGCAGCTTTGGCAGCAATGAATGGAAGGAAAATTTTGGGTAAGGTAAGCTATCGTATCTAAAGGGTGAGTGGGGACGGGTGGACTCTGGGTATGGGAAGAGCTGCAAATAAACTACCTTCTTAAATTTAGAAAAAAAAGTCAATGAAGTAACACATAATTATTAACATAATTCATTTGTGAAATTAAAAAAAAGACCCAGCTGCAGCTCATATAGTTTAAATGCAATGTCTGCAGTTAATAATAACCCCACCTTTTTTTTTTTTTTTTCCTCAGGAGGTTAAAGTTAACTGGGCAACGACACCAACAACTCAGAAAAAAGACACAAGTAGTGAGTATATAAAGATTCTCAATATCTACTTTGTCATATAAATTAGTGGTTGATTATCATTTTCATGTGTTTTGTGCTGTAGATCACTTTCATGTCTTTGTTGGAGACCTGAGCCCAGAAATAACAACAGAAGATGTCAAAGCTGCCTTTGCGCCCTTTGGCAGGATATCGTAAGTCCCCATTCAAATCACCTGTAAAGTGAAAAACCAGTGTGGTATTGGCAAATGCACTATAACCAATAACTTACCATTTCTCCTCCTTTTCTCGTTTTCAGAGACGCTCGTGTTGTCAAAGACATGGCTACAGGGAAATCCAAAGGCTACGGCTTTGTGTCATTCTTCAACAAATGGGTAAAGATGGTGAAATCACAGCTGTGATGATTTAGTGTAAGAACTGTATCACATCAGTGAATTTGTCTCTTTTAGGATGCTGAGAATGCCATCCAGCACATGAATGGACAGTGGTTAGGAGGTAGGCCAATCCGGACTAACTGGGCCACGAGGAAGCCCCCTGCCCCCAAAAGCAGCCACGAGAGTGAGTTGTTAGATAATTATTGATTATTGCAGCCTGTTAGAGATATGTCAACTCGACGTAAGATGTTTGTTTAGTTGTGTCTTTTCTTTACATGTACATTTTTATGTTTTACCCCTCAGATAACACAAAACACCTAAACTTTGAAGAGGTTATGTGCCAGTCTAGCCCCAGTAACTGCACAGTATACTGCGGCGGTGTCAGCTCAGGACTTACAGGTTTGTGACACTGAAGCATTAAATATAATTGCGTGAAGTGAACTTTTGAATTTCAAAATCTAAAGTTTGTGGTCTTATATTAAATAACATTCAAAAGTCACCATTGTATTCATTTAGATCAACTGATGAGACAGACCTTCTCCACCTTTGGACAAATCATGGAAATCCGAGTGTTCCCAGACAAAGGCTATTCATTTGTCAGGTATTGAGAAATAATATTATCTAAAAACTTTCCGTGTTAAATGGGGTTTTATTATTATTTGCTCTGTAGCAGTGAGTAGATACCATTGTATTTGCAGTATAGTTACACTTTTCAAACCTTTTGCCATTTTCCTGTACCTTTTTTTTGTCCAGGTTTAACTCCCATGAGTCAGCAGCCCATGCCATTGTGGCAGTGAATGGCTCGTCTATAGAGGGCCACACAGTCAAGTGTTACTGGGGCAAAGAAACCCCAGACATGATGAACTCCATGCAGCAGATGCCCATGCCACAGGTAACTGTATGTTGTGTTCAATGTATGGTAAATTATAGTTTAAATGTTTTTACATTTGTTTTTTTGTTCTTATATTAGCATGTGTTACATGTATTCAATTCCAGGTGCATGACAATACTTCCAAACAAAATATATTTTATATTATATTTTTTTATTTGTTTTAATCACAATTTATATAGGCATACCCTGGCATATAGTTTATACAGTATATTTACTTGTGCTGGATTGTGTCTTACAGCAAAACAAGGTGGGCTACGCAGCGGCCCAGCCCTATGGCCAGTGGGGCCAGTGGTATGGAAACGGGCCCCAGATCAGTCAGTACGTCCCCAATGGGTGGCAGCAGGTCCCCACCTACAACATGTACAGCCAGGGCTGGAACCAGCAGGGCTATAAGTAAGTAACAACCAAACAGGGCTGCCATTCACCATCATCCTTCAAGAGTCCATCCAAGACTGTGTGCCCTGTCAGCTGAACCAAAACCACCTCATCCTCCAACACAAGCTCATCTGTGACAACAACGTTATAGACTTTATCTGCCCCCCATGAACACGCTTTAGCCATCACAATCAAAAGGATCCATAATGGCAACCATACCTTTTTTTTTTTTTTTTACCTGGGGGGTGTAAGGATTTTTATACAATCTTACTACTGCCTGAGGTGGAGGGGATGTGTTTGAAAGCTCACTGCTCACAGAAGAAAGAGAAAAAAGTCACTAAATGTTATTCTAGAGAGAGCTAGCCTTTATTTGGCTATTATCTAATATGTAATTGTAATTTCACAAGTCTTGCCTTTTCATTTTTAAGTTTGAAGTGTAGTCAACACTTATACCACAACTGTTGGATATCTGTTATTTTTCTACATCTTCTTTGAGCTGTGATAGGATGTGAGGCATATCTAAAGCCAGCCTTGCGCAAACTACTTTATTTGAAAAAATTGGGTTTACCTGACTCATTAAGAAGTCCCTTTGAACTACAGCATGCTGGAGACATGCCCTAAAGCTGACCTGACCAAATCGACTGAACAAAATGAACATTAAACATCAGTGTTGTTTATTTGTCCCATTTAAGCTGAAAGCAAAGTCCAGTTTCGTACCGTTTTTAAATGGTGAATATTTGTTATGTTAAGGTCTTTTACATTTTGCACTGAATAGAAATGCTGTGTGAAGGCCAATTTAAATGCCAAAACGCTGTAGGCAAATTATGAAAATTTAACCACAAAATTTCAAGCAGAAGATGAGCACAGCATAGTTTTGATGCATTGATGACTTCCAGTTACTACTTTGTATATACTAGCTTTTCCTTGTTGTGAGGGTGACAGGAGGGAGGGAGGGAGGGTGGATCTCCAATATTATTTAGTTCGGCTCACCTAAGTGCTTTATCTGCTTGTCCACCCACATAATCATGTACCTTAGCCCCTTCACAGTAAGGCTGCACAATATAGGCTGTCCGCACTGCATGACCAAACTCAGAATTAGTCTCATAAAGGTGATTACTAACAATTGCTTTAAAACTAATAATAACTAAAATCTGTTATGTTTGCATAATCTTGACGAAACATTGTGTTTCGCACTGAAATGTATCTTTATGAATTCCCATATGTGATGTAATCTGCACCATAGATCAGAATTTTTCTTTTTTATGTTTAGAGCAGTTATGTCTCTCCCAAACGTGAATTGCCCATCCAAATTTCCAGTTGTATAAAAATAAATCTATATAAAATAAATCTTCTCATGCAGCGGCTACTAGAGCGTATCTCAAACATGCATGTCTGTATTGTGCGCCTGTACTTGCTTGACATTGCCTTACCTCCCTTCCTCTCACCACTTTTTATTTTGCTTGTTCCCACTTAACTACATAGCCTATAATCTACACACACCCATGTAGCCGCCCCTCAAAGCCTCACTACTTTCGCCTTGTCTTTTCTAACCTGCTGGCTTTTGTTCTGTCTGTGTGTCTTTCTGTACTTTTGCAGCCAAATACCGGCCAATGCTGGGTGGACAAACGTGAGCGCCATCAGTAACGGTGGGGTACTGGAAACACCTCTCAATGGGACTATGATAGCCAACCAGCCAGGCATGGGAGCAGCCGGATACCCCACTCACTGATAAACAGGAAAGGAAGGCAGGGAGAATTTTGACAACCTACAACAAGCCCAAAACTGGCTTTGTTACTAAGGAGGTGTTCCGCAGAGGTGTTTAATGGCACCACCCAACTTTCTTTGGCAGGACTTTTCTGCGATCCCATCCGGACATCTGTAAGATTTTGTAAATGTTTTCTTTTCTTCTCATGACGGGGCAGTTTTGAGGGACTTGAATTTGAACCCACACAGGTGTCAACACACCTTTTATGTGGTATAGGCAAGACTTTTAGCCCCACCCCCCCAAAAACAGGGCTTCTACCATTTTTAAGTTAACTGTAAATTATCTGTAAAGGACAAATGTTTTGGATGTTTTTTCTCTGGTTTTACAAAAATTGCTTCCACATTCTTTTTGACTCAAACGCCATGAGATTTTTTTTAACAGACTGTAAAAGTTTTGAGTCATTCTGAGTTACCAATATTATGATGGAGGAATGAAAATCCTTAATTTGTACTCATTTCTCACACCAATTGCAGGGATTGTTGCCACTGCTGTTTCTCTGTAAGGGCAGATAAATATTGCACAGTTTTTCTCTTGTAAATGGACACATTTGAAAACCAAGTGTTTTCCTGTTGCATTCCTGTTCACCATATCTTCTGAACAGCCTCAAACCTTTGCCACCTGTAAATATCCATCCTTTGAACCATGTATGTAAATGCTACTGTTGACTGTGGGTGCTTGCTCTTCTGTTTGAAACTCTACAGTTAACGTGACATGTACAGAGCAGAGGAGCACTTTCTGTGACTCTGGCAAAGTACAACTCGATTCTTCCAAGCAGGGATAATTCACACGTGAAAGGGCCGACCTGATGGACACTTGTGATGTTTTTTAAATATCTATTGAACCGCCAGTATTTTATATCAGAAATCTGAATAATTCAAACTTTACACTCTTTTTGATGGAGAAATGGGAGGCCTACAATGTAACTGTTGCCTTATAGAGCTGGTTTCTTTTAGCTGACAAGATACTCTTTTTAAATTAGGCAGTGCCTACAAACCATTTTCAGACCCTTTTGTTTAGAAAAAAGGTGTTAGCCCTGAAACTGATGAGTCTGCTACTGTAATCAATGTTTTCTTGCTTTGTCCAATTAAAATGCTAATGCACATCATCGGATCCATTGTTGTCCTTATTAAGTTATTTCTTGTGGTAAAATGTACTTGAATGTTACTTGTTGGAACTTGGACATCACTTGATAAAGGTAAAACACCGCGCTTTCAAGTTTTTGAGAGTGTCAGCCTTAAGTCTAATTGTTCATTCTCATTGGTCTATAGTTTACAAAACCTGCTATAGATCGTATTTGGCCTGTTAATTCAATCTTTAATGTTTTCTTGTTTCCATTTGTCTGAAGCCTGATCTTAGCTGTTGGTTTTTCTTAGGTGTTGAGTACATCTGAGTCCCTGCCCTTCAGACAAGTTGGACAGGTTTATTATTCATGTACTATTATGTGCATCATCTACAGTGAAGTCAGGAAGGGATTTCATTAACTACACATCAGCACTTGAGAATTTGTGTTTTAAACCCTCTCAAATTTTTTACAGTGTTTTATGTTTAATTCTAATAATGACATGACATAAGCCTAGATTTTGTTCCCCATTATTTTCTGTTTGTTCTACAATGTAATTATCCTACAGAAAAAGATGAAATAGTGAAAGAATGATCCTCAGATGACACATCACACTGACAATGGCATCCAGTGCAACCAGGGTCTGCCACTTTGTTTCCATGAAAATGTTACTGCCCAAAGTTTTTTCCTCAGTGAGCCAAAATAAGTATTAGCAGGGGCAAACCTATTGAGTTTCCACATAAAAATGTTCTTCTGTAAAGAAATGTAACTCAGTTGGTAGCGTGCTTGACCTCTGACCCACAGGTTGGTGGTGTGATTCCAGCTTCCACACATGAATGCCCTTGTTGTTTCCTTGGGCAAGACATATAACCCACCCTGCCCCCTGTGTACACTGATATGTGAATGGGTGAGTGGTTCCTTCATGTAAAGCGCTTTGAGTGCCTTGAAGGTGGAAGGCGCTGCATAAAAATGTGACCATTTACCATTTAAAGTGACTTTAAATATTAGGAAGTAGACAGGACTAAATGGGAGATAGGCCTGCTGTTTTTTCAATACAAAATGCACTCAAAATCTACAAAGACAAGCTGTTAATCAGAGAAATGTACATAGAGCAACTTTAAAGAAACTGTGAGGAAGGTTGTGCTTCCTATCTGAATTTGTTGTTCTGGATCGCTAAGGTGGAGCCCACAGCAGGTGATCGGTAAGAATCATGAAGCGATGTTTTACTTGATTGCAGAATATTTATTTGAGGATGTCTGATGAATATGTATGTACATGTACGTGCATGTGTGTGGTTCTGAAACAAGAACAAATATTAACAATAATTAGTAAAGAATATGTACATGATGCAATTACAAGAAATTATGATCCAACTGAAAAAATCTTATCACACATAGTAAAACTGACATAAATTACAATATTGGACCCTGTCAGCTTCACTGAAAGTACAGAAAACAAATGTCATTAAAAATGAAAGAGGTCCATCTAGTGGTTGCAAAAATTAACAAGCATGGCTCCCTCTAGTGGTTAAAAAAGGTAACTAAAAGGGCTGCTCCAGACCTGCCTAGCGACCGCGTGACAAGGCGTGCTTCGAGTCTACAACCAATTAAGATGCACGCAGTGCATAACATACATAAGTGCCAAACTAGCGCTTGAATATGAATGCATGTTACCAAAATATATAGAAATTCACTAAATGTGGCAAGGTAAAGACAGAACACTATAAATATAAGGTGGCACAAGGCTCGAGGTAAATTAGGCTAACCATTAGCATGACAAAGAACTACTGAAAGATAATCTAACTACTCACTCAATACACGCAGTAAACAACGAACACTTACTTGCATAAGACGCACACAATCAGAACACACACATATACAGGAAGGCAGGTATTAATAGTCTGTGCTAGTAACACGTCCTGCCCACAACGAACTCTCCGACCGACTGAAAACTAGCTGCAGAAGAATAGTCGTCTTCCGTTTGGACGAGAGTTCAGGTGAAGTGAGGAGAGAGTAAGTCTGTGGCATCTAGTGGCCAGCAGGGGGCCTTTTCTACAGCTGCTCCCAGATTTCTGTAGGAAATCTGTAACTAGAGAAAAGGCACCTGTAGATGATCAGATGGTTAGTCTGGTAGCTCTGGAAGTTGGATGAGGGGTGCCACAGGCCGAGTGTACGTCCTGTCACCCACCTGCACCTCTGCAGACTTTACTTTACCATCGAGTTCAGACGAGACGCCAGTCACTTTGTCCATTGGCCACAGCGATCGGGGCAGTAGAGGGTTAATAATAAGGACTGTCTTGTCGATGTGCAGCTCTAGGCTCTCTGCGTTCCACTTTTGATGGGCCAGAATGCTGGGAAGATAGAATCGGATGAAATGCCTCCAGAAGTGGTCAGCCAACAATTGGCTGTGGCGCCAGCGTCTGCTGCTTAGGAGCTCAGAGGCAGAGTACACCACCTGTGGCAGAGAGGCATCTGGTCGACCGATGAGCAAGGAGTTAGGGGTAACTGGATCAGGGTCTGCTATGTCTGCTGAAGTGTACCCTAATGGCTTGGAATTAAGAATCCCCTCAATCTCAACTAACAAAGTATGTAGAACTTCTTCTGACACCAGCTGAGCTCCTAGTGTTGCTTGTAGAGCTTGTTTCACCAAACGTATTTCACGCTCCCAGCAGCCACCGAAGTGGGGGGCTTTTGGTGGATTAAATCTGCAGTGGATCTGATGAGAGGCAAGCTGGGTTTGGAGGTCTGATGCAAGGTCAGCAAAGGCCTCGCGGAGCTCTCGTTCACCACCTCTGAAGTTAGTCCCCTGATCTGAGATCAGCTCAAATGGTTTACCCCTTCTGGCAATGAAATTCTCAAGGCCATGAGATAGGAATCTGCATCCAAGCTGGAGAGGAGATCGAGATGTACTGCCCGAGTATTCATGCACTTGAAGATGATTCCCCCAGCGTTTCTCACTTCTTCTCCCAATCTTCACTGAGTATGGACCAAAACAATCCACTCCAGTTGAGTAGAATGCTGGCTTAAGGATACGTAGTCTGGAAGGGGGCAACTTCATCTGCCATCTTTGGAACTTGTGGCTTCCCACGCCACTTCTGGCATGCCTGGCACTTGCGTTGGAAGCGGCGAATGGCCTCCCGCCCTCCTGGAATCCAGTATTTGCGTTGCATTTCTGAGAAGATCCTCTCGGGGCCTGCATGGTGCAGCTCTTTGTCATATGAACCGAAGAGTGACTGAATGTTTGGCGTCCAGCACTATGGGTTGAACAGTGTCTGGTTCCAGCTGGCTGCTGTGGCGTAGACGTCCACCAACTCGGATAAGCTGGTCATTGTTATCAAACTCTGGTGCCAGCATGAGAAGGCGGCTGCTCTTGGCTACTGGTTTTCCTACTTGCAACTGAGCATAATCAGTGGGAAAACAGTCAAGTTGTACCTGACGAAGAAGTGATAGTTGAGCTTGGTGATAGTCATCAGCTGTCGCACTGAATGTGGCCACCCCGTGTTGACCTTGGACAGCAGCAGCCAGAAGGTCCTTGAATGTAGAGAACTGTCTCGCATCTGGCAGAGAGCTTGAAGTGGAAGTAAGACCACAGAAGGGAGGTTTCTTGAGCTCCTCAGACTGCGATGTAGCAGGCTGCACCTGGGAGCTTGTGGCCATGTGTCTTGGCAACACCAGAGGAACTTCGGGCCTTGGCTCCAGGGGCTGTATTGAGTTCAAGGCAGCAAGAGGTTTGCCACGTGTTATGTAATCGGCTGGGTTGAATGCAGATTCTACATAGCGCCATGTGTCACCTGCCGTGAGATCCTGAATCTTTGCCACACGAGTGCCAACAAACACTTGTACCTCACCTTCAGAATTCTGTTCTGAGATATGCTACAGAGCCATAGGCTTGCTCTAAGGCATCACAGAACACGTGGATCTCGCGAAGGCTAGTGGAGGAGTCAAATTCAGGGGTGGTGTAACACCTTGGAAGTGTGATGCCTTGCAGCAACGGCAGCTCGTTCTCCCATTCCCTCCATGCAGCAAGTAGGTGGCCTGGCAGAGCTGGCTCATCCCAGTCACGCTTTTTGTCCCACAGGTGTTGGATGACAACTTTGGCCCTGGTGGTGTAGGGTACCAGAAATCCAAAGGGGTCATACTGACTTGCCAACACTTTGTAGATGGAGCGCATGGTGACAATATCTCCAGTGGCAACAGCAGTTTGGCATTTGAAGGACAGGATGTCCTCTTGACAGTCCCACTTAAGGCCGAGGGCTGATTCCTCCTGACCTGGATGACCCTGGGCAATCCACTTTTCAGCACTGGCTGATCTCACGTCAGTGGGAAGGTGGCGTATTGTCTCTGGGTGGGTGCTAGCCCCTGGCGTAACTCGAAACCACCTTCAGAAAGGAGTTTCTGTAGCTGGGTGATGACGGCTTTGGCCTCTTCGATTGAAGCCACACTCTGAAGGCAATTGTCCACATAAAAGTGTTTTAGCACTGAGACCCTCGCTGCAGCATTTGGCAGAGTATGCCACACAATATTCCCTGAATCGCAGGAGGACAGCCAGCAGGGACGGGCCGAGTGTTGGACCAGGAAGCAGGAGTTTGTTCAGATCAATATCTCCGAACTGGAAAGAGCAGTTAAAAACCACTCTGTGCTTCCCGTTGCTGGAGCTCCAGGTGGCCCAAAAGTGACAGGTTCAATTGGGGTCACCAGGTGAGGGTGGTCTGAGCCTATGAGCAGCAGGGGAACAATGTCCATGAAAGCTGGGATAGGCAATGCCTTTAGATGGCGATACTTGGCCTGCAGAGCTTTGGTGGGATAGGTGTGCTGGCCTAACCCAAACTTAGGTGCAGTGAAGGCTCCCTGTATGTTATACACCTGTGATGGGGAGCTGACTGGTAAGATGGTGAATGAGACAGCTGCCCCATGAAGAACCTGCAGCTCCTGTCTGACTGTGCGCAGGGGCAAGTCCTCGGATAGGCCTTGGAGTCCCAGCTGTTGTGCTGTGGGTGGAGGAGCAAAGTGCATTCTGAACCATCATCCAGCACAGCATAGGTTTCCAGGGCTTGGTCACCATTATGCAGGATCACTTTGCTAATTTTGCACGGCAAAGAACAACTGAAAGATAATCTAACTACTCACTCAATACACGCAGTAAACAACGAACACTTACTTGCATAAGACGCACACAATCAGAACACAACATATACAGGAAATGTTCAAATCAAACATTGCTTTTACCAATAACAATTGTAATGCTGATATTCTTAATTACACAAACATTGGACATGATGGCCAGTTTTTATAATTTGATGTTTTGTACAGTCTATGGTTCCCAAGACGATTATCCAATCAGAAAGCAGGATGCACAAGTTTCTCATTTGGGTTTCTAGTTTAAGTGCTGAAACCCAGTTGGTTTAAACCTAAAAGCCTCTCGCTGATCTGAATGGTCTGTACGTAAACTCCAACCCCTGCAGCCGATCATGAGTCAGTGCTAGTGCAGCCTCTGCAGCTCAGGGAGGGAGTTCTGAAGGTTCTGAGCTTTCAGAAGAGGCCTGTGTATATACTGAGAACTACATGTACTGTATGTGTTTCCTTCTTTGTGCAGATTTAGGCACTGGCGACCCATGTTCAGTTGTGATAGTAATACTTTTAATTTTAATTTGAAGCACAGGCTGCAACCAACACCTTTAACCCGTTCATAGAGAGCCAGACCTAGACCCCAATAGACAGGATTAAATGCAGACCAGACGATGTACTAATAGAACAAAAAACAAAACTTTTCTAGTGATTATATTCTGTGTTTATTTGTTTGGTCCCCTAGATGGCGTCCTTGCTCCACATTTGCCCCCTGCCCTGCAGCTCAGTGTGATCTGTGCCTCTGCTGAATGTCCCAGGTACCATCACTCAGGCTGACAGGGCCCCGGAGCCACGTCTGAAACACATATGAAACATTTATGTACTGACACTTCTGTTAGAATTCTATTCAGTAGTTGACACTCCAGTCTCATCGTTTCTTGTCAAAACCAACATATTAAAAAGTCAATGGCACCTTGGCCTTTAAGACTAAGCAGCTTTGTCTAGTTTCTACTTTAAATACTAATAACATACAACACTAAATGCAGTACTAAATACAGTCAATTACATACTGTCCCACTTTAACTGTAGGCTTTTAACTCTATGTTTTAATCGTATTTAATTTGTTTATGTTGTTGTAAGGTGACCTTGGATGTCCAGAAAGACACCTTATCAATAAAATTATGATTTTATGATGATGATGATGATGATGATGATGATGATGATGATTATTATTATTATTATTATTATTATTATTATTATTATTAATTAGGGCTCTAGACCACAACTTAGTCACATTGAGACATTTTGCTTTATTGTGCTTTTTATTCAATATATTTTTTGTTTAGTCTTCCATGTGGACCAATTCAGCATTGGAAATTCATACCCTTGGAAATGTGTAAAATAACTTTTAATAACTTTTAATAAATAACAGTTGCAGCTATTCCTCTTGTAGGTTTTGAGGACTTTCCCCCTTTCAAAATATATTTGAACTGTTAAAGCCACATCATGTAACTTTTTAACCAAAAATTAGATCAAAATTAAGTTTTTTTTCTTTCCATTTTCGCTATGTTTTTGCACTGAAAAACACAGAAAAACATGAGTTCTTACTGTGAGCAGGCTTGCATCTCCACAAACCTGACTTACTTGAACTGGAAAAGAGCCTACTTGTTCCTTTGGTTATAATCTTCTGTAAGCCATAAAGCACATCTCTCTCCATAGAGAATATTCCAATAATATTCTATTACCATGGAATCATGCAGGTGACTTGCCACCACCAGAAAGTTACATACTGTGAAACAGTCTTCATTTTCATCATTCTGACACCCACACTTGGCCTATACCAGAATTGTGTAAAAGGTAAACTTAAAGGACCTATATTACACTATTTACTGATCTGTTATAATGTAGTTTCCTCATCACAAACAGACCTGGAGTTGTGTTTTGTTTCATTCACACATGTTTAACTCACAAACGCTGCATATTTAGGCTGAGGTCTTCTCTCAAACTGAAAACACTCTGTTCCACCTTATGATGTCATGTGGTAATACAGGAAGAGTTTCTGTGTTAGTGTGTTTTTAACTAGAATGTGTTTTCACTAGAATCATTGGGATATTTTCAGCCCTGGACTTGCCAATCTCTGCTAAACAAAAGCTAAAAGTTAAAAGTTGAAAGCTACCTCTTCATGACATCACAAGGTGGAACAGAGCATTTTGAGCTTTGGAGATATAGACAGACTAATCAACCAGGATTACTCAAACATGTGAATGAATTTTTTTTGAGGAGGTAACAGCATTCTAACTGCTTAAAGCTCACAAGAGTTAATTTTGCGTAACATGGGAACTTTAAGGCGTGTAGGCTAATAAATGACAAGAGTTTGCATGTTAGTACGAGTTCATTGAAAAGACATTTAAGGTAATACCATTAGCTGGTCATAATGTTATGGCTGACTATACCCTTTAATAACTGTTTATGACCATTTTATGACCATTTTGTTTCTATTTGCACTGTACTTTGTCTGCCATCATGCTGTCAGCGCATCCCGCCACAGCCCCAAACCTCAGGCAGGGAAACGCCAAGCCTCAAAAACAGGAAAAAATATTAGGACATTTTTCACTGCACTGTCAGAAATCTCTTTTGGTGCTGACATTTTGGATTTACACATCTCATTTTTCTGATTGAGAAAGTACATAAACACATGGATTCAAGCTCTGGGTTTTGGCAGTAAAGATACACGGATCTCAGTGTACGCTCAGTTTTGGACGAGCTAGTGCTTTTTTTTCCCTTTTTGACAGACTGACTTTGATCCTCTTTCAGTGTCAGCGGTGGTGATGAGTGAAGGGGTGAGTGAGACGGAGAGGGGAGACGTACAGACAGCGGGGTAAAAGTTTGCGTTGTGTAAGTTACAGTAAGTTTTACCACAAAGTGAAGGTAGTAAAATACTGTAGGTCTTAAAGTATTTTTTCTTTTACTTCACTTCACCTAGAATCTTTCACTCTATGGCGTTGCACCTACTTATCCCTACAGAAACAGCAAGTGACGCTGTAGAACCAAGTTACATGTCAGGTCTGCGGAGAGGCGAGCCCAACATCATCGCAAACAAAAATATACAAAAAAATAATCTATTGTTTCTTTTAAACAACAATTCAGCACAAATCTGAAGACTTATAAGACCTAACTTTGTACATGTTTAAACAGGTACTTTAATACTTTTGCTTAAGTAGATTTTTCATGTGGTACTTTTACTTGAATTGTATTATTTTTATTTATTTTTTTGCTGGTATCTGTAGTTTAGAAACAAAATATATTGCTTCTTCCATTACTGAGTTTTACCTTCAGTGAACTGTGTATTTTTGCAAATTGTGATGTTATTTTAAGAATTTAAGGGTTTGCCAAGTGGAGAATGATTTGGTCTGGACGACAAAGGTCACATGAATTAACATCCTTGTCAAAGTCAAAACACCTTGTCACAGCCTGATCTCGTCTGATCTCAGAAGCTTAGGTTATACTTAGATAGGAGACAGCTCAGAATACCGGGCACCACAGTGGGGCAGCAATGGCTCTAGTCTGTAGTGGAAACTGTTGTTGTGTCCTTGGGCAGGATGCTTCACCTAACTTGACTTGCATGAATGTGGTGTGTGTGTGAGTGAGTGACTGGTGCTGGTTGGGGACAGCACAGCTCTGGGCACAATAGCAGCTTACCTAGTCCAAGTAGGCCCATAGAATGAATAATGAACAAAGTGTAAACAGCTTTGAGCAGGTTGAAAAGACTTACTTATATAAGTATTATTTTTATTGTAGCTTAATTATAAGAGCATCCAGTTAATCTTTTTAATAAAATTGGGTATTGGCCTATTGCCTAAGTCCACCAAACATCCACATATCACATTTATTCTTAAGCAAGGTGGGTTAGGTGTTTTGCAAGGACAGAACAACAGGGTATTAGTCAGAAAAGTGATTCAACTGCCAACCACATTCACACCTTACCTTTGTAATGACCTCCCCAGACACAGGGAGAACATACAAACTCCTTCCTATGAGTTAAACTTAATATTTAATTCATTGGAAATTTGACCCATCCTTCAGTGCCGCTGGGGCAACCTGTCAGGGACCCATCTCTGTGATGTTGTTTTTAGGCTTGGTCAGGACTACCTTCTCTAAAGGATTGTGCAATATACAATCCTTTGTACATCGTACATGTAGGATGTTTTGGGTTGATGTAGGAAACTGGAGTGCCCAAGGATCAAACCCGGAAGCTCCTTACTGTGAGGTGTGAGTGCCAGCTCCTCAACCACTGTGCCACCAACTATTGCCCACTGACTTCTGTGGAATCAAATGTTCTGAAATGCAACAAATGAGAGTTTTATATATAACGAAGGATTGTTGATGATCGAAGAGACAGATGAGACTTAGACAAACTATTGATCCACAAGGGAAATTATTTGGACACAGTAGCTCACACGTCACAATATGAGAAAAATCTAAATTGAAATGGTAATATTCAAGATAAATAGCAAAAAAGTTAGAGACCGGTGTCAAATACGACATAATTATACAAATATATATACAGAAATGTGCAAAGATGAAATAGTGATTGACAGGACATAGGGTCATCTATGACATAAGGGTGAGTTGTTATAAAGTTGTAGGGAGTATTATCTGTTACATAAGGGTGAGTTGTTGCATAATTGTAGGGAGTATTATCTGTTACATAAGAGTGAGTTGTTATAAAGTTGTAGGGAGTATTATCTGCTACATAATTTTGAGTTGTACAGTTGTAGTTGTAGGGAGTATTATCTGTTACATAAGGGTGAGTTGTTGCATAATTGTAGGGAGTATTATCTGTTACATAAGGGTGAGTTGTTGCATAATTGTAGGGAGTATTATCTGTTACATAAGAGTGAGTTGTTGTACAGTTGTAGGGAGTATTATCTGTTACATGGGGTGAGTTGTTTCACAGTTGTAGGGAGTATTATAGTATGAATGTAGTCCTATATCTCTCATGGTTTGAGGGTAGCTGTAGGAGCCTGTTGGAGAATGAACTCTTCTGTCCCTCTATAGTCCGGTGCAGTGGGTGAGTTGTTGTACAGTTGTAGGGAGTATTATCTCCTTTGTCTCTCTATAGTCTGGTGCAGTGGGTGAGCAGGAGTGTCCATGATAGAGAACAGTTTATCCCTCACCGTGACAGCTTTGTCCCCGTCAGTCCCAGGGCAGCTGTGGCTACGCCGTGACAGTGGATCTACTGTACTGCTTTGAGAGGACTAGAACCAAACAAAACAGACTCTTTCATTAATCCAACCACTCCGCCCTTGAACCCCTATCTTCTCCCATCTTTCACATCTGCTCACCTGTCACTCATCGCCTGGCCCTACCCACCTGTCGGTACCACCTCGCACCTGTCAGCGCGTGCACACTAACTTCAGCCAGAGTTTACAGAGCACAGCGCCGTCTTTATTTAGCCAGCACTCATGTTTGACGTCCCTGCCTGTAAATCCATCACGACTCCCTCTCTCACACCCTGCCAAATCACCTGCCAGTCCAGTCACACGTGCCAGGAATCTGCTCCAGAGCTCAGAGTGCACAATAAACCAGTCAAACTTACCGACAGGTTGGTAGCAGTTGGCACCGAGGCGAGCTGCTTGGACGAAACAGTGGGATGAGCCAGTGTTGAGTACAGAGCTAGGTAGCGTTGGTGTGTTTGGTTTAGCGTGGACGCTGGCCAGACTGAAATGATAAAAGTACCAGACGCAACAGGCCTGTCAGACGTAGATGTTCTGTCATCCATCCCGCTGGGCTTGAGAAGAGCTGCTGGGCATGTTTCAAAACAACACTGTGGGCACGTGGGTGGCGTCTCTGGAGATAAAGATTATGAGTTCAAATATTTTTCAAGACTGTCAGACTGGTTTGAAATGGACGATTTTAGTCAGCGTTATATCTGCTAATTATTACCCTATTTTCTGATCTGTTTTCTAATGTTGTTTCCTCATCACAAACATACCTGGAGTTGCGTTTTGTTTCATTCACGCATGTTTAACATATACAAATAATGCATATCTAGAGTTTGACAAGCTGATAATTGCAGTGGTTAAATTCAGTTTTTATCACCTGCCCTGCAGCTTTTATCCAGACTCAAACCAGTTTTATCTTTTTGTGATTTGGAGTGGGTGATCCTTGCTTTTTTCAGTCTTGACTACTGTGACGCACTGTACACTGTACTGTCACACTTACAGTGAGTCCAAAATTGTGCAGCACGTCTTTTAACCTTTTAACCGGTGCACATCATAGAGAACACATTACACCTATTTTATCCTCATTGCACTGGCTCCCCGTTCATTTTAGAGTTGATTTTAAAATGCTGTTGTTTGTTTTTAAAGCAATTCATGGACCGGCTCCAACGTACATCTCAGACCTCATTGTTCCTACACGCGCTTTCAGGTCTGAGGGCCCCAATTTGTCATCCAAAAAACAAGACTCAAAAGTTGGGGTGACAGGGCCTTTTCTGTGGTTGCCCCCAGATGTTGAAACACTCTCCTCCCTCTCATTAAGACTGCCCCTTCAGTTGTTTCTTTTAAATCTTGTTTAAAAACACACTTTTACTCACCGGCTTTTAACACGGTGTGAGAATTGTGTGGTCCTCTGACTGTCTAATTTTAGTATTTTTTTTGGTATGTTTTGATGAGATAATAACATTCTAAGATGGCCTAACCCCCACAAGAGTCAACTTAATAATATAATGTAATATTTGTGACAATTTTGATCTCAACTCTTTTGAGGGAGTAGCAGAACTGAACTAACAACAAGCCTACTGAATACAACCTACAGTATTTCCTGGTTCTATAACCTGGACAATAAGATGAAAATGCTTTTTAACTACATAAAGACAACACACAATGATCTCATTTTGACCTTAAAGGGACAGTGTGGAATTTTAGACATAAAGCCTCATTTTCTAGTGAGCCAAAGTGTTGGAGACGTGTGGAGACACTTTTAAAAAAATACTCTATCCAGTCCTTGTATTTGGAGAGATTGCTGGTGCTAAGCTAGTGCATGTCAATGGCCATAGTTGTCCTGCCACTAAAAACAGTCTTACCCACTCCACAATGCACCCGAGGCAAAACAGTTATTACGCCAGACTGTCAATGTAAATGTCTGTGTCGATAGAATAATGTTTGAAATAAAACTAACCTTGCATCGCATAAATCGCCACATGTTGAGGGACTAAGTTCTCATATATCAGTCCACCGCTGCCAAGCTTTCCATCAGGAAGTACAACTCACTGCTGCTGCTCAGACATAAATCCTTCAAATGCAAGGTTGATTTTACTTCTAAAATTATTCTTTTGACACAGACATTCACATGGGCAGTCTGGAGTTCTAACGGTTTTGTACGGGTGCACTGTGGAGTGGGTAAGACTGATTTTAGTGGCAGGACAACTATTTGGCAAATGTTTTGGTTTCAAATTTTACTTCCCGAAATGATGACACAATGCTAGGGAATTCCATGACCATAGCAACCACCTAGCAACCATATTGTATGTTTGGCCAAAACTCCTCTAATGTACACAGATATTATGATTTGACAAATACAAATGTAAAAAAAAAACACCTGTATTTTGTTGAAACAATGTTTAAAGTATTGGAAAAAATATTTCTTGCATGTAAATTGTGCCAAATTTTGGCCAGAATTCTCCCTATAGCTATAGCTCCCTATAGTGATGTCATCAATACATGGGACTCCCTAAAATACAACTCTCATCCAGTATGTCCTGTAATTTCCAACATATTTTCTTCACAAACTGTTTCTTTCAATTCAATTAATTTTTGTAGCACCCAAAATCACAACAACAGTTGCCTCTAAGGGCGTTCCAAGATTTTGATGAGTAAAACATAAACACAGACATATCAAAACAGGAACAAACAACATTCATGTAAAGCGGCAAATGAAACATCGTCCAGTCATCCCCTGTCCTTAGACCCTCTTTCTCAGCAAGAAAAACTCCAAAAAACCCAGGATCCTGGGAAAAAGAAGAAACCTCAGGGAGAACTACAGTGAAGGAGAGATCCACTCCCATGGACGGACAGGCTATAGATGTCCAGGCCCGTGGGCCAGTTCGGTATGACCACATCTACCCAGATGGGGAAGGAGCCGGGGAGGAGCCAGGCGAGGAGGAGGAGGCCGGGCGAGAAGGAGGAAGCCGGGCGAGGAGGAGGAGCCAGGCGAGGAGGAGGAGGGCCAGGCAGAGAGGCGGGCCGGGCAGCGGGTGGAGGAGGGCCAGGCGGGGAGGAAGGGAGCCAGGCGAGGAGGAGGAGAGTCAGGCGAGGAAGAGGAGAGGGGTCCAGCTGTCATCAGGCGTCTGAAAGAGTTACACTCCACAGGGGGAGTGGGACAGGGGACAACATGTGAATAGCAATGAATGAGCTACAGATGAGAACATAGTAAGTGATGCTGATGAGAAAATAGGAGGAAACAGAGGATAGTGCTCAGGTTGCCACACTTCCCCCAGCTTGTTATCTCCTGCAGCAGCTTATCTTAACCTGGGATTTTAATGTCACTCCCAACCAACCTGGTCATAGTTAGTTAGGAGTGACATCAAACTAAGTAACCTGGTCATAAGCTATTCCGAAGAGGAAGGTTTTTTTGATTGGGGTAACACGATAATTTATATTTACACCAAGTATTATCCCACCAAATTAAGTCAAAATTGAGAATCATCAACCTCTCATATGCATTTTAAGAGATGTTTTTAAACAGCCTCATATACAGGATTTTTTTCTATTTGACCTGGAACCTGGAAAGCCTGCTACTTTCATGAGCGAATCCAACTTGTATAAAAGCTTTGTTTGTTGTTGCTTGACTGCTGTCCTTGTAAAGTGACACACACCGTATTTGGCTGCGTACCTCTATCACACTGGTGTATCATGGGAGTTAAGGGCCACGTGTCAAAACAGGTCTGTCGGTCTGCCCTAGGACGCCACAACAACAACAAACCCCCATGTCTGTTCCAACCCCCTGTGTCACTCACTGCTTATCCACCGACCGATCGGAGCTCTCCAGTGTGCTGATAACACAAGGCCTTTACTGACAGTGATTTAAGGCCTGCTTTAAGGGACTATATTATGCAAAACTGATTATCATGAGTTTTTAGTCATGTTAGAATGTTGTTACTTCATTTAAAACATACCCTTAAAGCAACACGGTGCACACAGAAATGTAAAGCTGTGGTTTTAAAGGCCCATTTTATGCTATTTTCTTTTTGTTGTAATGTTGGTTCCTCATCACAAACATACCCAGAGTTGTGTTTTTGTTTCATTCACCCATCTTGCTGTAATCCAACATGTACTGTTGCACCTTGTGTTTTTAAAGTTCTGTTCAAAGGGCCTATACCTATTTTTGTCCTATTTATTTGAGCAAATTTGTCATGCCCTAGAACAGATATATTGTTTTAATGAGGTCAAAATTAGGATGAATAGACATCCCTGTTTACCCGGGACGGTCCCAGTTTTGAGGCCTGTGTCCCCAGTCCCTGCACATTTATACAAAATCAGTTATTTGTCCCAGTTTTATACAAGAAATGTCCCAGGTGTCCCTATTTTTGGCCAATTTGATCCAAACTAAAACTAAGAAAAAAGATTAAGAAGATTAAAAAAGAGGAAGATTAAACCAGGACTACATCAGGTCTAAAACAGGACTAAAACAGGACTAAACTAAAATTGAACCAGGATTACAGCAGGTCTTAACCAGGACCAAAACAGGACTAAACTAAGATTAAACCAGGACTACATCAGGTCTAAACCAGGACCAAAATAGGACTAAACTAAGACTAAACCAGGACTACATCAGATATAAACCAGGACTAAAACCAGACTATCACAATTTTTGACTAATCTGACCCCCGCCAACAGTAAAGAGGAGCATAAATTATCATTTGTTTAGCTAAAATACAGAAAATCATGTTCGCAAATGGCCATAAAGCAAAAAAAAAATGCAGCAACAGAAGTCTTTCAGATCATGATAGACCCGAGAATGCACAATGCCACACACTGTTTTCACTATTGTATACCAACGATCCCAACCTGAGTGTGTCCCAGTTTAGAATTTGGAAAATCTGGTCACCCTAGTTAAAATAAATCCATCCATCTTCTCCCGCTTAATCCAGCTGGGTCGCGGGGGCAGCGTGCCGCCCAATACTCATAGCACCTGACCCCCCCTATGAACCCCTCTGCAGGTGGTGAGCCCACAGGAGGGTGGACGTCATGGTCCTTGATGTTAGTTCATAGGGGTGCGGGCATGTTTTGGGTTGATGGGGGAAACCGGAGTACCCGGAGGAAACCCATCCAGACACGGGGAGGAACATGCAAACTCCACACAGAAAGGCCCGGGTGACCCGGGGATCGAACCTGCAACCTTCTTGCTGTGAGGCCTGAGTGTTGCCACTGCAGCCTAAATAAATCCACTGTATTGTATTTGCATAATTATAAAGGACTTTACTGTCAGAGAATCAGAGAATTTGCAGAATATAGTCATTTGAACTGTGGTCTGGGCAAGTTTTATATGTTTTTTTCTTATGCATAACTTATTTATACTTTAAATCTACCATATATTTTTTACACTTTATTCATGAGAAGAATAATCAAGAATTTCAACGTTTTGGACTTGAGCTGTGTTGACAGAGACAGAGTGGCTTTATGCGGCAGATAAAAGTGATGGACAGTGGGTATTTCACTCTAGTATACAGCTCGGTGGCAGGGAGGATTACTGCAGCTAAACCCCTGAGTGGCACACGTCAAAACTGCTTGTGCGTATACAGGCTTCATTACATGTCAGATCAGTCAGTGGGGATGGGGGTAAGGACAGTGTTATTCTAATGGGGTACATGCATTTAACATGGGGGCTGGGGCAGCAGCTGTGTTTAAACAGAGGAGCGGTGGAGGCCAGAAGGCAGAGATGGGGCAAAGGATTACGCCAGACTGATGTGAATGTGGTTATCTATACTTATCATAATCAAAACCGGCAAATTGAAATGCAGATTAGGTCATAGATTGGATGAAGAGAATGTAGTATGTTAAATATGCAGATTCGTGTTTGTAGATGATATTATGAAGGCTTTTCGATTCAAAATATATTATATTTAGTTTTGAATTGTTAATTGCTATCACTATCACACTATCACTGCATTACAAGGCACACTTAAAATACTTTATTTTTCTCAAAAATCGTCAGTGCGCGGTACGTTAACACGGTACGTTTTATGTATGTATGCATTCTGGTTGTTCTGAAACGATTTTATGTGGTACACGGCGCTAAAATATCTGTCAAAATGTTTTAGTACTTTTGTAAGCTATGCACCGCTTAATGGATTGTCGCATGGAGCATGAAAGCTCTCAGAAACACTTGTGAGCATAGGACAGAAATCCATGCATATTTGGGAAATCTGTGCATATTTGGGAAATCCGTGCATATTTGGTTGCAGTTGAACACAAAACAAACATCCGCAAACTCTCGAATGAGACCAGTCGTACATAAAATGTATTGTGTTCTTTTCATCCATTAGAATACAAATTGAAAATTTACAACATCAAGAATTACAATCACGACATGAAAACTTACGATTACTGTGGCGTTTACAGGACTACAATAGAACTAAACCAGGTCCTAACTGAGGCTAAACCTGGACTAAACAAGGAATAAGCCGGGACTAAACCAGGACTAAACCAGGTCTAAATCAGGTCCAAACCAAGACTAAACCAGGTCCTGTCCTTTAGTGCACACAGGGCTCACTCATTTGAGAGTTTATGGATCCCCATCTTATGCTCAACTCCAATCAAACATGCAGAGATCTCCACCCCAGGCACATGAACACCTCCGAAAGACTTCATGCTCCAAACTGTTGGAGCATTACGGCGACCATAGTCCTGAGCCTGGCAGTGATACTTACTGTGCTTCAACATCATATTATGGTGTGTGTATGAGGACCCGAAATGGCCCCTGTTCAGAAACATGCTAATTTATATGTCCGATTGAAGCAAACTAATTTGGTGCTTGCCATCATTCCGGGTGGATTAATCAAAGAACTCCAACCGCTAGATATTGGTGTCAACAAGTCATCTAAAGTTAAACTGCGAACTGCGTGGGAGCATTGGACGACAGAAGGTGAACGCCAGGAGAGCATCCACAATCTGCCAATGGATTGTGGATGCCCGGGCTAAGTTATCAGTCTCGCTTAATGCGCCTTATAATGCGGTACATGATGTATGAAATATACCCGTTCATTGATCTAGCGCCTTATAATCAGGCGCGCCTTCACTAGCAAGGGCCACACCGACAACACATGTGCGAAGCAGGTCGGCTGGGTTGAGACTCAGGGTGGGGGTTCAGTCTCAATCTTCACATGGACCAGCAGGAACAGGACATCCCTCGTAGGCGACTTATGTCTGGAAGAGAGCAGATAGGGGTTGGGAGGGTAGGGTCGAGTTATTCGGGACAAACTGGTTTGCTGGGATAGGCTGCTACAAATAGTCTTCTGGGAAATTGAGGTGTGGTAGTGAGTGAGCTGTGATTTGCTGGAGAGGAGGTGAGGGCGGTTGAGGCGTGGTCCAAGTTAATCATGTTAACTACATTTATGGTCTGAAAAATACGGTAGTTGATAAATCCATGTACATACTCTTGGTGGCTCTCAAATTTTTTCAGACACAATTCAAATAAAACCAACCATTTCCATTTACAAACCTGAAAGAAATAGACTAAATTATGTGGCTGTACTCACTCTGTTTCAGTTTGTCCTAGATTGTTATGTCACAGGTAAAAATCTTCCTCCTTTTTAAATCCTTACATCATCGTCTGATTTGTTTCAAGTATGCTTATATTAGAATTCTGGTTTTATTGGTTTAATTGGTTTTCTTTTCCTGATTCATTCCCACTGTTGCCAGAAGATGGTGCGCTAATACCAAATCCAAGTATGGGGATAGCTGATATAAAGTGCGTTTTCTATACTTAAACATTATTTTAAGTTCTAAAACACCCGTCATAATTTGTCGAGCCATTGTGTGTGTTTTCCCCATCAACACAGCGGCAGAAATGGGTTCTTCAGTTCAGATAAGGCTGCGAGGTATGCCGTGTTTGTGATTGAGGTGAAGTGAAGGGTTAGATTCCCTGTGACCCAGACACAACAGAAACAGGCCACCCCCTCGGCTCTCCCGGTTCAGATCTGATCAGACTCCCGCAGGTGAGAGGTGCATTGTGGGTGGTATAAGCATGTATGGGCTGGACTACGTGTCACTCTGCACAACACAACCGCCAGACAAATAGGGGCAGAGTTATTTAAGGTGATGTTGGTGGCTGGAAGTGTGATACAGGCATGGCATAATGTTGTAGTGTCCTTGGGCAAGACACTTTTAACCTTCTTTCCATTGGAAATGTGAATGTGTCAGTGCTGATGATTTTTTTTTATTTTATTTTACTTTCATCAGCAATTATGTGACATTAATGAAACAATGACAGAATATTTAAGCAGATAATATTAATACTGTGGTAAATACCATAAAATATCAAACAAGAGCCGGAGCGTTTATTTGTTTCAGTCACTTAACAGACCAGGCGTTTATTTGAGATCAGGCAGCAATTTGGGGCAGATGATCAATTCCTTCTTCACAAAAATCTACCTCAGCAAAACTGGGAAAATCTGGTCCTCAAATTCTTTTCACCAGTATGACGATAATTTAGGTGACTTTTTACACAGACGTAGGTGAGTTCATTTGAAATGTTACAACAAACAGCTGTTTTTTTCCCCAGCGCGTATATGGTAGTTTATGCAAATTAGCCATGTGGTTTTAAGTTTTGTTTCTGTGCATCAGTGGCACAAGGAGCTGTTTTTTCAGTGCTCCTAGTTTATGTAAATGAGCCATGTGGTTTTAAGTTTTGTTTCTGTAGAGACGACGCGAGCATCAGTCCTGCGTCTTGTTGCAGCACGACTTCTATCTTCAGCACGCACTTTAGACTTATTAGCGTTTATTAGCATTTATTTAGAACCAGCGCTTATTTATCAAAATATACATCTGCACCCAGCATTTAACGGGGACACGGAGATTAACTGGAACCCGGCTCTTTTTTGAGATTTTGCCAAATAACACTAGTGCATTCTGGTACATGATTCATTTTTAAATAGTTCACATATACACTGATTTGACTTTGTGAAGATGTTATTACTGCATGTCCCGCAGTATGGCATTAAACTTGCCTCCATGCGAGAAGCAGATGGCATCACCAGGACATTTTACAAGTAAGGTCTATGGAGAGGCAACACTGCTGTTGATAGAGCAATAGACAGGACAGACTTCCCCACCCTGCACCCACTTGTGCATGAATGAAGCTACACTGTGATGGGAATTTCTTACTTTGTTAAGCTAAAGAGTGTCTTGTATGGGTTTAGATAACCAGTAACCACAACTGCTAAAGCATTTCTGTATTCCTGCTCACATGCAATGGTGTGACCTGTTGTTTCTGGGCTACTTCAAGGCAGCTCACTCTGTTCTGTCTTTATCCATCATGGTTAAAACAACAAGTTGTTGTTCTATTCATTCTTATCATTTAGAATTATTGGTACCTTTGGGTTCAAATTAATCAGTTGACCCAGACAAGCAGTCTCTTCCTCCTATGTAACTTTTTGGGTGGAAGTTCCGCCACAATCCATGTAGATTTCATTGCCTTACCTGAAATGTTCCACAGTATGGTATTAAACAGTGGCAGAACGTACTTAAGTATAAATATCAGGCATTTGTAGTTTACTTTTTACTTTTACTTCACTACATTTGAGTGCAGGTGTATGTACTGTCTACTCCACTCCATTTTTGGACAGGACTGAAAAGTAAAAAAAGTATTTCTCTATGATTTTTATGAAGTAACCACTTTAAAGACTACTTAAGTAAAATACAAATACTTAAAATTTATTCTTAATACAGTACTTTATTACATTTACTTTGTTGCATTCCACCAGTGAGAATTATAGTTGGACATTTTCATCTTTAACCCTGGTTTAGCCTTTTGATGAGCAGACATTAAGTGATTGATGCATCTCAAACCGAACATTTAGAATATGTGTTTTCATTCTCTCTTCCCTCTTTCACTCTCCTCTGGTGTCCTTCACTGGCTCCTGCTCTCTCTCTTCCACTCTCTCCTCACTGCAGCGTTTTTTAACGCATGACTTATTGACTTAAGCAGGACCAATTAATCAGACTGTAATGGGGCAGCGGGGAGGCCTGGGGAAGCAATGCATCATGGTTCAGAGATGAGCTGTGTCAAGCACTCATACTGGGCTCCTCCATCACTCCCACATTAACGCCAAGCCCAGCACAGAGCCAGAAGAAAAGAGGATTCACTCATCTGTCCCGGGTAAAAGTTAAAGGTGAGTGGCATGTTTAATTTTTGGCTCTGGGTGCCTTCTGGAGCATGGGGTGTTAACAAAACAGCTAACACAAAGACAATGCTTAATTTTCTTTCTTTTTTTTTTATTCATAGTCTTTGTGATAGACCAATCTACATTAACCAGACAGAGACGACAAATTAAATAATGAACACAAATATAAACAAGAATAATATTGAACCAAAAATTACAACCAAGGAATAAACCATACTGACCAAAAAAGAGAAACAATGCTTCACTTTTCACTTTCAGTAACAAGAGCAGGGCCGTTGCTAACTTTTTAGGGGGTCATATGCAAAGTTTTAATTTGCCAAAACTTAAACGTGCGTTATGAGGGTCCGTCAAATGCTTTTCTTCATGGAGATGTTATTGCTTTGTCTGAAATGTTCCAAAGTATAGATTAAACCTACCGAGGGAGAGGGAGACAAGCAGGTTACAGAGCTACGCCACATTACAATTCAGATCTGTGGAGAGGCGCCCCTATTCACAAAAGGAATTATTGTATTTTTGAGCAACAGAAACACACATGAATAAATGGTAAATGAAGGAGGCCCACAATATGACATTAAACAGTTCTACATTACATTTATTCAATTACAGGTGGTTTTATAACTCAAAAATCCTAAGAAAAACAGACATTCTGACTGTGAGCAGGGCTGCCTCTCCACAGATCTGACCTTTAACATGGTCTGGTTTGGGCTCCATAAAGATAGAAAGATTTAATACTATACATACTGTGGAACATTCCAGACAAAGCAATAACATCTCCATGGAGAAAAGCATTTTGCAGACCCTCCACCAGACAGGTTACGCAATGCAATACACAAACAATTAAAGGGACTGTACCAGATTTTCATCATGTAATAAAATAAAAATAGTTTTGTGCCAGTACAGATATATTTTAAGAGCAGCTTAGGGTCAAAATGAGTTGTTAGTGTGCTGTCTACATCTCATTATAAAGTGTTTTTATCAGCCATGAATTGGGAAGTAAAGCGGGTGCACTGGTAGCATGCTAGTCAAGTAGTGGCATGATGGCAAAACTCCTCTTTGGCCTCTGTAAGTTGTGTAAAGTGCTTATAAACTCATGAAAAATACTTCTTTATCGCAAGAATATATTTAGACAATAAGAGGAAGCCTATTTCACTGCTGCAAATTGTGTTCATTGTCAAAGTTCACATTTTGTTTATAACTGAATATTTGGTTTCAAAATCTAAAATGGCTATAATTCTTTATTTTGTCTCCTTAACCTTCCTTGAACTCTTAAATCTCCTCTTCTAAACAATATCCGTCTTTGCTTTTAGCTTGAGCTGAACTCATCTGACATTCTTACAGCAGACGATTGCTTCGTGCTGCTGGCTGGCGTGGCAGAGAAAGGCCAGGCCCCTCTGCAGAGCGCCCCCTGTAGGACAGCAGTGTAGAGTGTATTTAAATGGTCACAATATGAGCCCTGGGTGATCTGTTTGTGCAGTTGGTGTTGTCCGAAGACATTAAACAAAACCAGATGGGTGCGAAAGTTCAAGAACTTTCAAGAGCTGGAATGTTCCGCAGTATGACATTGAAGTTATCTATCTCCATGGAGACAAGCAGACGACTCCACCAGGTTTGTGTGGTCAATGATCAGATCAGTGGAGAGGCAACCCAGCTCACAGTAAGAATGAATGTATCTCTCACTGTATAACTTTTTGGTTGGGGGTCCATCACCTGCTTGTTTCTACAGAGATGTTATTTCTCTGCCTGGAATGTTCCACAATATGACATTAAACAGCTCTAACTTACATGTAGTCAATTACAGGTGGTTTTAGAGCTCAAAAACACTAAGAAAAACAGGCACTGACTGTGAGCGGGGTTGCTCTCCACAGATAGAACTTGGTCTGGTTTGGTCTCCATAAAAAGTTTTAATGCCATACTGTGAAACATTCCAGACAAAACAATAGTTCAACATTCAAAACAGTCACAGATCTGGAGCTAAGCTTGTAGGACTATCTCAGCTGGAGGATTGGCCTTTTCATGTAGTGCATATTTTGTGTCTTGCCTAGGATGACCAAATGTCCCTATTTACCAGGGATAGTCCCAGTTTTGAGCCCTGTGTCCCCTGTCCCAGCAGATTTATCCAAAACCAGTGATTTGTCCCAATTTTATACAAGAAATGTCCCAGGTGTCCCTATTTTTGACCAATTTGATCTAAACCAGGACTAAACTAAGATTAAACCAGGACTACATCAGGTCTAAACCAGGACTATCACAATTTTTGATGAATGTGCTCCTCAGAAACACTAAAGAGGAGCATAAATTGTCATTTATTTTGCCAAAAAACAGAAATCCGTGTTTGCAAATGACCATAAAGCAAAAAAAATGCTGCGACAGAACTCATGATTGACACAAGAATGCACAATATTTCATGCTCTTTTCACTAATTTATTTATACTACACATCCCAACCCGGGTATGTCCAAGTTTAGAATTTGGAAAATCTGGTCACCCTAGTCTTGCCCAAAGAAACAACAATACTAGAAATTGGGATTGGCCTGCCAGTCCTAAAATCTTAAAATGCTTTCCAATGCTAACACTGCAAAAAGTAAAACCTTGGTAAGTTAAAATGATTTAAATTAAGAACATTTTACTGTATTTGAGTAGATTCAACTTGACAAGTCAAATGATTTACCAACTTTAGTTTATTTTAAGTGCAAAGAGTTATGTATTTTCATATTTTAACTACAGAAAGTCTTGTTCCATTGGTATTTTACTTGTGAAACTGACTCAAATCACGATAAAAATGTCTTAATTCAAGTCATGTTAACTTGGCTAGACTTTAGTTTTTGCAGTCTGTTTTAAACCCACATAATACATAAATCATTACATTATACATTCCCCAAAGCCCATCCTCCAACCGTTCTGTTCTCAGCATTAGACAGCAGATTAGCCTTTTAGATTTAGATCAAACAACACTGGCTGGTGTAATGTCAACAGGCCTGCATAGACTGATGCAGCTGCTGTGAGGGATTGGCTCCAGAGATGTGGACCCTCTTATCTGGGCCATGCTGTGTGGAGCGGGGGACATGTTTGACAGGGCCCATGTAAGTAGCGATGTTATGACATCATATGATTCATTCAAGGACTAGGTTAGGATGGGAGAATGTTGGTCATTGCATTGGGATTTTATTTATTTTTTTGTTAGAGGGTGAAAATACAGTATGGTAGTGAAATGTGTCCTCTGTGTTTGACCTGTGGTTCAGTGCCTAAACGCTGCTACACACTACAGGATTTTTCGTAAACAAGTTTTAAATGTGCGACAAAAAGCGCACATCGCAGACATGAAGAGAACCTTAAAATCTCTGATGTCACAGAATGCAGCGGGATATGTCTGCAAACCACAGGATATAAAGCTATGAGCGTGATCATGTCAGCTGTTTTCTGTTGACAGTAAAACCACTCATTCTGAGACTCTTATGTGTTCAAAGATCAGACATCTGCACTCCTAGTTTAGATACAAGTCAGAACTGAGTTATTATTTGTGAAATGTGGTGCAATACTTCAGATACAGGATTTTTAAATCATAAAAGATTGGAGATAAAGTCCACCGGAAGTAGAGTCACTATCGCTAATTTGCAGCTTCACCTCGATCCGTGCGCTGTGTGGAAACACATGTGCAGAACTACTTTTCGCCTTTTTTCGCCTCAAACTGGATTAATAGTGCAGTTTTGTGGACTGGATGTCATTATTTGCGAAAAACAATTTCTATGAATAATGTGGATGATTTGCTGCACTTTAAATGTACCACTTTACGGGAGGTAAGTAATAAAGTCTTTATTTTTGCTATATCCCGAGTTTGTATCTTGTGTCTGTGTCCGTCGCTCCTCTGCTCCTGACGCTCTGTTTTATCACCTGTTACCGTAGCATTGCTGATGTTTGGTGGTTGCGATCTGACACTGACACTACACACATGAGGAGCACAGCGGCTTTAAAAACGCCCACGAAGAGAAAAAGTCATGTCACCTCACCTCCTCGAACTCAGGGTGAAGAAATCACAGCCAAGATCGGGCAAATTCTCCTGTAGTGTGTGGCGGCCTTAAGCTAGCAAAGAGGTGGGGATGACGGCTAATGTGGTTCTGACCAAGCCTAACAAGATCATAGAGATGGGTCCCGTGGTGCCCCATGTGCTGCTGTCTGGTCCTGAAGGATGGGTCAAATGCAGAGGAGAATTTCCCAATGGGGACAATACTTTACTAAAAAACAAAAAACTTACTTTAAACAACTTTTATTCTCTGGCTTTTGACATCACATGAGTTGTATCCTCTATTGTCTTTTATTGTTTTGTTTTATTGATTATTTATTTGTTTTTACACAGTTGTTTTTAACATGTTTATATTGCACTGAATTGTAGATTTAAAAAAAAAATCCATCTGCAGCACTTTGGAAACAGTCTTTGTTTGGATACTACAGTCTTAGTTACAAAATTGGAGGATTTGCCAGTTGTGGAAGAAGTATTTTGTTGTTTAGATTTTGTTGCTTAAGTAAAAGTTCAGACACAAGAACAAAAATATATAAGTAAAATTAAACTGTAAGAAGATTGCCCTATGAATCTGCCATTTATACAACGTTAAATGTGACCATTTGGATTAAGCAAACTAAAGACTAAAAACTAAAGAATGGTCATCTGCCTCAAAAAACCTGCCTGAGGAATGTCCTGACATCGGCCTGACCTTTGCTGCAGCCCTCTTCTCAAACCAAACTCGAAGACAAGAGACTCAAAAGACTTCTAGGTTCCCTTTTCCAAAGAAATCACACTGACTGAAGTAATTCAAATAAATATATTAAATAAATAACGGAGACAAATAAAAAGACACTTTTGTTTGTCTATCAAACTTCTCTACATTTCAAGTCAATGGACTTTCCCTTAGCGAAAGATGAACTTGAACATTTTGACCTATTCAGATCTCTGAATCACTGATTGTGTTCTAATATCAATTTGGAAATGCGCATGTAAATGTGTTTAAACTGTTAATGGTTCATGTGTAACATAAGAAGCCCCTTCCCCGAGTCAAAGGGGGGAAGGGAAAAGAGTCCTTCATCAGAATCCTTCAGGAGTCTTTCTCCAGTTCTTCTCCAGCGCTGCCCAAGTGCAGTCTGAATCCAGAGTCCTGCCCGAGCCCTCACCAAGGGGCCTGACAGTGCTCACAAAGCAGCTGCCAGGACGACAACGCCTAGTTCTCCCCGGGTTACCACCAGCTGCCAAAGGAGAAACAACAATGAAGTTCTCTCTCCTCCTTTAAGTTCTGCCCGTCGTTTTGACGCGTTTTACAGCTGTAGCTCAATCTGATAATTTTTCCAAAATCCGAACAATTGCATTTTATAGTCAACGCATTTTTGACTAATTGCCTTATTTCTGTCAGCGCTACTCAGACCTCACAAGTGTCCCTGCTCCTCTTCCGAGGATAAAGCGTTTTCAGACTGTCTCTTTCCGTGGCCTCCGTCTCAGCAACTTTGATTCTTCAGATCCGATGCCCTGAGGACTTCGAACTACAGCGAAACCGCCCGAAGGACCACACCGAACGGACATCTCCACTCTACTGGTCGTATGCGCATGGTCACAGAAAGGCTGATCAGTGCAAACTCAACACATAGTTTTAAATAACGCTTAAGACTTGTACAATTCCTTTGTCCACATCAGCCTTTATTCATTCTAAACTAATTTGCATAATTTAATATTTAAATGCAGTTTAACTTGGTCAATAAATATTCATAAACCACAGTTTTACTCGATCAATGTGATGTTTTTACTTCAGATTCTGGTCTCTGTCATGTCAAAGAACTTAACAAACCTTCAGATCAAAAATGTTTAATTAATTATGAATTAATTAATTAAAAAAGATAATTGATTATATTGTATTGGTAATATTTTCTCAACATTAGTTGAGTGGTGCCCCAAATTCTAAATTCTAGTAAAGTCAGGACCACAAAGGCCACGTGGTGCTGCTGAGCTCAGAATAATCAAATTCCAGTCAATCCAATTCAGTTACCACATTCTTTAAGTATAGGAACCATCCAATACTCAAAAAATAACCCACGTGAAAACACTACATATTTTAGTGTGACCCGTGTGATGCTATATATATATTTTTCTTACAAAATGTATCACATGAAAAAATCTACTTAAATAAAAAATAAAAAGAGTTAAATGACTGTGAAAAGAAAGAGTAAAAAGTACAAGTATATTGCAGATTTTGAGTTCTAATAAAGCTTTGAATGTAATTTTGATAAACATTTGTTCTGAATTTTGTTCAATAGAAACAACTGAATCGATAGTTTTTCTCCAAGCTGTTTTTATTTGTGTATTTGTTAAACATGTTAAAAATATTGCAGCATTTTTTGCAGGTCTCAAACTATAATAAAAATACATTTCAGTCCTTTTAAAAAATGTAGTAGAGTAGAAAGTACAGATACCTGCTCTCAAATATAATGAAATAAAAGTAAAAAGTATCCGCTGTAAAATGTATTTAAGTACTGATACCTAAACTTGGGACTTAAGAACAGTACTTTACTACATTTATTTGGTTACATTCCGCCACTGGGATTAGCCTACTGTGTATATTGTAGATGCTGATACAATTTTAGCCCAGTCCAGTCGAGTCTCCATCTATCCATGCTTCCATTCTAGGGAGTATCATACCTCTGATGTAGGCCAAGATAGCCAGGACTGAGCTGGCAGTGAGATCCCTCAGTAGAGCACATAAATATCTCTAACACCAAGAATTTTGAGATGAAGAGAAGGATTAATCAGTGTTAGAATGAAACAAAACTCAGTGTAGTGACTATTTGTCAAAGAAACGTAACAAACAAAAGTGGTGATCAAACTCTGATCTCAACCTAACTCAAATCATCACTTTTGGGCACCATGGGGATGTGGTTTACTCAGGGAAGGAGAAACAAAGTCAATGTCTATGTCCATGATCAAATCAAATCAAATCAAAGTTTATTTATAAAGCGCTTTTTGTACAAAAAATGTAACACAAAGTGCTTTACAGTGATTAAAAACAATCCCACATTTCCTTACACCCACCCACCCAACCCCAAAGATGCCTGACCCGACACAACCAAACAACCCAGACACACACACACACACACACACACACTCACGCACACACACACACACACACACACACACACACACACACACACACACACACACACACATACACACACAAAGACACACATATGAACACTCTAAAATACAAAGTAAAACATGAGGCATGAGGCTGGGTACAGGTGAACCAGTTGAGAAAGCACCATCAGAGGAACCATCTACACCAGGAGCAGAGCCATCCGCTGCCACCAGGGAGCACTATAGGCCCCAGGGGAGAGATGGGGCCCAGGGACCAGAGCTGTATTTCCAAGATTTATTCCAGTGAACAGGTAAACAACAAGGATACATGATTAAAGTTGAACTCCGGCACATTTGAAACTAAAGCCTCTTGCTAGAGGTGGTCAAATACTGTCAGAAGCCAAAAAACGGCACAAATCAGTGTTGCCTCGGCGGAGATCTCGCTGTGGTAATGAGCCTGTCAAAGCAACAAGCTAGCATAATGATGGGGCAAGTTCTTAACATCCACGTAAAACTCCAATTTGCACAGAAGATGGCTTAATACCACTTTCTAACTCATCTTACAACAGCCATTAGTCTAACAAACAAAAACGTTATAAAACAACTTTACAAGCAGCCTTAGCAGTCCAGTCTTTTGGGCTTTTGCAATGCTCAGTGGGAAATCAACAAGCTAATGCTAAGGCTGCTTATAAAGTTGTTTTATAATGTTTCCAGACACTAATGAGTGAGCGAGGCATACCATTTTGTTTGTTAGACTCGTGGCTGTTGTAAGATGGGTTAAAGTGGTGTTAAGCTTCTTCTGTACAAATTGGCGTTTTACGTTGCCTTGTAAGCTAAGAACTTGCCCCATCACTACGCTAGCTTGTTACCTTGACAGGCTCACTACCACAGTGAGATCTCTGCCTAGAAAACACCGATCTGTGCAGTTTTTTGGCTTTTGACAGTATTCAACCACCTCTAGCAATGGACTTTAGCTTCAAACGTGCTGGAGTTCCCCTTTAAGGCCTACTCGCTGCCTCTCTTGACGACTGGCAAAAACCATAGGCCCACCCAGGTGCACCCTGGTCTACCTGCACCACCCTTGTTTATACTGTAGGTGTCCCATAGCTTAAACCAAAACAGAAAAGGTGCTAAAGGTAAATAATAGCAAACTAGACTAAACATAGACTTGACATAGCAAAAAAATATTACACAAATTAACAAAACTAAATTGATAAACTAATTAACAAACAAAAATAATTAAGTAAATTATTTTTACTTTATTTTTACTTAAATTAAATTACTGTGTTAATTACTATGGAATCAATTTTAATTGATCATCATTCTGAAACCCGTGTCTAAATCCTTTTCCTTCGCGAAACAAAATCAAGTTTGAAATTTTAACCCCACAACAACACGACATTTCACAATGAAACAGCAGAGAAACCCTTTAGTCCAAAGAAGCACACTTCCCCTTTTTCCAGAAACATATCACCACCATCTTTCTCATCTGACTGCCACTCTCCGGGTTCAGACATTCGGGCACCATCCTCGTCAGCTCTCCGATCGGTCCATATCACACATGGAGCTGTCACCATCCTCTACATGGGCCCGGGGGAGGAAACCGCTGTCCCCTGCTCCAGTCATAAATAATAATGGGATTGGCTACATGACATGCTGAATGATGGGGGCCCTCTCAGAACTCATTTACATGGCTTTGTGTAGCAATCATCGGGCCCCTAATGTAGCGCTAAACAAATGAGGCCTTTCTGGATATTGTGCAATTTATCACGAGTCAACTGGCACCAGACGCACCCCCCCCTTCCCGCGCCCCTTCGTGATGACAGCTAAATCAACTTGGAGTAATTGGAGGGAGAGAAAGAAAGAAAGAAAAAAGAAAGGAGAGAGTTTGGGGTTGGGCTGAAGGGGGCTGGAAATGCCGGACAAAATGCTAACCTCACGTTGACTCGGTAGAGGTATTGTGCAGATGTTTCGGTGAGAGGAGTAAAAAAAAAAAGGGGGGAGAAACAAGTGGGAAGTGCTCAGAGCAGCCACTAGAGGGGGCGCATGCAGAACGTTTAAAGTAATGGTAGGCGTTATCATGATGATGGATTAGGTGTTAAGCATTAGCTATGACTGGGGGCGCGATTCCCAAATGTGGAGCCAGAAAGTCATTGCTATAAATACATGTTTGTTCTTGCGCTGTGAGTGTGTCAAGAGTGGAGATAGGAAGGACATCTGGTATAAAATCTTCTACATCTGCTTCTTTTGAGATACAAAGGAGTTCTATTTGTTTTTAAAGGAACTGTATGTATGTTGCACTGGTTATTTCTCACCAGTAGATGGAGTAGTGAGCTATAATTACGCCACAAAGTCAATTTAACACAAAATAAACCTATTGATGATTCTGTCAAGGAAGGAACGAAAGAAGAACAATTTTAAACCTTAAAAATGGCCAATATGGTGGTAAAAATAAAATAAAATCTTACATATAATCAGAGGTGGACAAAGTACTGAAAAAGTGGTAAAAAAAAAAAAGTATGAAGAATGTAATGAGTTAAGCATTGACCAAATAAAAGAACATGAACAAAAATTTTAATTAAGTAAAAGTGTCTTTACTTTGCTTAATTCCTCCTCAAGTAAAAGTAACAGGAACCATCTAGAAATCTACTCAAGTAAAAGTAAAAAAGTACTTCATTTAAAATATAATCTGAGTAAAAGTTACTTACTTTCAGTTATTTGATGTAAAAAAGGATGCATCATAAATCTAATCCAGCACAACTTGTTTTAATCAACTTCTAGGTGATACATGCAAACTTTGTTGAGTGAAAACTTTGCACATTTAAAGACAACTGAGCTACTAACACTTACTAGCACTGAGCTCTTCCTTCTTTGCAGAACAAATTTAACCATTAAACAAATGAACAATTTAACAAATTCTGAATTATGCAGTCCAACTCACGACACTACAATAAAAGAGAAAGAAACTCAACCAAACCAAAATTAAAGTATGCAGATAGAAAATGTTGCACACATTGCACACTGACTGCTGATATCAGAAATGAAAAAGTGTCCTGCCCTACAGAATATTCTGTCCACATACATACAGACATTAGACTGTAAAGCTCTTGTTCAGTTTGAGCACAAGTTGAAGTTTGTAGAGATAATCCATGCTCTCTTTGCGGTGAACAACAAACCAACAGAGCTGAAAAGTCGCTCACCGGTGGATCTGATTTTACTCAGTGGGTTCCAATGTAATGAAGTGCTAGGGTCAAATTGTACTTGAGTAAAAGTAAAATTACCCATTTCAAAAATGACTTAAAAAAATGACAAATTAAATAATACTAAATAAAATTACTCAATTACAGTAATGAGTAAATGTAATTCATTATCTCATCTTAAAGGGCCAATGCTATTACGCTCTTTTCTGATCTATGTTATAATGTTGTTTCATCGTCGCATACATACCTTTGTGTTTTGTTGTGCTTTGTTTCATTTACATGTTTAACACATAAAACCTTCATATTTAGGAGTTCTTCTCTCAAACAGAAAACACTCCGTTCCACCTTGTGATGTCATGTGGTAATACAGGGAGTGCCATCACTAGGATCATTTGTATAATTTTAGTCCTAGAATATTCAATCTTTACTAAGTAGCTGTTCACTTGAAAACTACCACTTCATAACACGACATCACAAGGTGGAACTGAGCATTTTGTAGATGTAGACAGACGAATAACGCAGGATTACTCAAACATGTGAATGAAACAACACACAAGGTCTGTTTTTGACTATATTCTAACATGGCTTAAAATTCACAGTCAGTTTCATTTTTGTGTAATATATATGAGCGTCGAACCTGTCATATGCACTTTCATTTCTCATCACACAACAGCTGCAGTGGGGAATAACTCAGATGCCCTCACGTCACTCTGAGACAAAGAGAAGAAGAGAGAGAGAGAGAGAAGGAGGGTTAGAGTGAGGGAAACAAAGAGACAAAGATAGAGACAGATAGAAAAAGAGAGACACAGAGAGACAGAGAGAGAGAAAGAGCCTTAGAGAGATAAACAGAGAAAAAGAGAGACAGAGAGAAAGAGAAATAGACAGAGAGAGAGAGAGACACACAGAGAGACAGCTAGAGAGAGGAAGAGAGAAAGAGAGACAAATATAGAGATTGAGACAGAGAGAAAGATAGTTAAATAGAGAAACAGAGAAAGAGAGAGACAGAAGGGAGGAGACAGATAGAGAGACACAGAGACACAGATATAGAGAGAAAGAAACAGAGAAAGAGAGAGAGAGAAAGAGAGAGAGAGTGAAAGAGGAAGAAAAAAGAGAGAAAGAGACAGAGAGAGAAAGAGGGAGAGAGACAGAGAGGGAAAGAGGAAGAGAAAGAGAGAGAGAAAGAGACAGAGAGAGAGAAAGAGAGAGAGAAAGAGGGAGAGTAAGAGAGAGAGAAAAGGAGAAACAAAGAGAGAAAGAAGGAAAGAGAAAGATAGATAAAGTGACAGAGGGAAAGAGAGAGAAAGGATGAGAGAGAGAAAGAGAGACAGAGAAAAAGAGACAGATAGGGATGAGAAAGAGACAGAGAGAAAGAAGGAAGAAAAAAAGAGAAAGCTACAGAGAGAGAAAGAGGGAAAAAAGAGAGAAAAACAGAGACAGAGAGAAAAAGAAAGAGAGAGAAAGACAGATAGACAAAGAGACAGAGGGGGAAAGAGAGAAAGAAAGGGAGAGAGTCAGAGAGAGAAAGAAAAGAGGGAGAGAAAAAGAGAAAAAGGGAGAGACAGACAGAGAGAACAAGAGAAAGACAGGAGAAAGAGACAGAGAAAGAAAGAGACAGAGGATCTGTCAGCGGCTTGAGTGTGAGTGAACAAACGCCTGCTGTCCATCACTGTCTGCTGCTGTGACACAGACTGAGATTAATGACACAGGGTCACACAGCACCCAACCCCGCCCCCACCCACTGAGTGCTCACTGACCCCGCCCCCTCCCACTGCCCCACACAAAGAGGTAAACATGTAAACCAATCTGAATACACTGTCAGGAGAAACAGGCTGTGTGTCTTTTCGCTTTAGGGAGACTGTCATGTCATTTATCACGGCGGTGCCAAGATAGTGATTAAAAACGCTCTTCTTCTGCTGTTAGGCTAATGATGTAAGACGCTATTACATTGTTTAAAGGGTCCATGTTACACAGTTTTCTGATCTATGTTAGAATGTTGTTTTCCCATGCCCCCTGGAGTTGCGTTTTGTTTCATGCATGCATGTGTGAGCAACCCTAGTCTGTGTACATCTCCAAAGCTCAAAAATGCTCAACTTGTGATGTCATGAAGTGGTACTTTTCAGGTTAACAGCTACTTTTACCATTTGTTCAGTAGAGATTGGCAGTTCCAGAGCTGAAATGATCCAAATGATTCTAGTGAAGTTGTATGGAGTGGAGGTTCCTGTATTACTGTATGACACGAGTGTTTTCTGTCTAAGAGAAGAGCTCAGTCTAAATATGCAGAATTTGTGTGTTAAACATGTGAATGAAACAGAACTCAACTCCAGGTCTGTTTGTGATGAGAAAACAACATTATAACATACATTTGAAAATCTCATAATATGAGCCCTTTAAGCAAATTGGGAGAGCACTATTTCTAATATTGTATGCTCCATTCAATATTGTACACATTTTGGTTTCTAAAGCCCATTTCCAAAAATTTCTGACTGAAAATCTTTCTCGGAGTATCTTCAGGTTTGACTTCCCCAAATTCAAGACTTTAAGACCTTGCTAAGAGCACTTAAATGAAAATTAAGACCAACATCGTACCGATTATGCGGGCAAAAAACACCAGATCCATTTCTAATAATAATGACCATTACTCCACTGCTTTAAATAACAAAAAATACCTTTATTATAAAATTCTTTCAGAACTCATTTAGAGTAGTTTGCATTGCTTGTAAAATGGCCAAAAAATTTAATTTCAATTATCATTTATAACATTCTAACAAGACAAACTAAGCTTTTCACATTGTTTCACATTATACCTGGTTGAGTATACAGAAAATAGACAAATAAAATTTAAGACCTTTGTGAAAAAAATAAGACTTGGAAAACATAATAAAAGACTAAAGATGTTTTTTAAGTCCTTAATTTAGGAACATGAAATTTAAGACATTTTTAAGACTTTCAAGACCCCGCAGCGACCCTGCGTTCTCAACTAGACATGTAGAATAGTGTAGAATTAGTTGTGGAAAACAGAATTAAGAAAGTCAAATGAACGAAAGGTTTCAATTTCAATTATAATTTTATTTATATAGCCCAGAATCACAACAAGAGTTGCCCCAATGGGCTTCACAGTGAAAAAACATGGAAACATAATCTAACATAGACATCAGCAAACATATTGTCCCATCCTCAGTCTCTCGATAAACGCACAATCCTTGGTGCCAGAGAGCAAAAAACTCACCGGCGGGTGCAGTATGGGAAAATTCTCTCCAGACCCTGTTGCCAACCAGCTGTTGCCATGCGGCGCACCTTCAGACCTGAGAACTTTGAGGAACCCGTCACTTTATAGAGAGCAGGGTTAAAACGGACAGGCAAACGTGTGGGGGACTGGCCAACGGCTTATTTGGGTTGAGGGTTAAACCAGACAGGTGGGGCTCAATCCAGACAGGTGGGGCTCCATCCAGGCAGGTGGGGCTCCATGGGGAGCTGAGGTCTGGTCAGCGTCTGCTCACGGGAGGACATCTGGAACTTCTGAACCATCTGAAACAGCTCCACTCCCCAAGGGGAGCGGAAGAGAAGGAGAGAGAGACACTGGTGAACAGCAGTGAACTGATTTGTCTGTGTAAGACATGAAGTTATGGGACAGAGATGAAGGAGAGGGAGCATTTTGAATAAGAGGACAGAGGCTCAGGGTACCATACTTCCCCCAGCATCTAACTCCTAGAGCAGCCTGACTTCAGCTGTGGGGTTAACCCTGCTCCTAGCTAACCTGGCCATAAGCTTTCTCATAGAAGAATGTTTTAAGCCTAACCTTAAACGTAGAGTGTCTGTGTCTGCCTCTCTGACATGAGGTGGAAGCTGATTCCATAAAACAGGAGATTAGTAACTAAAAGTTCTAGGTTTCTTAACCTCCTGAGACCCGAGCTTTTGTCTGGTGTCCATTTTTCATTTCTTCTTGCTATTTGGGATAAGTAGGACCTACTAAGTAAGTCTTCTGTATGACACCATTGGTTAAAAAATGTAAAAGCATTAAAATATATAAATAAATTACAAAAAAAAAAAAAACAGCAATTAGCTGTTTATTTCAAGCCCTAAACCTGCCAAATGTGACGCAGGTCGACCGTGAGCGGGTTGGGGTTCAGTGAGTGAGGTTAAAAACACACAAAAAGGCCTGAAAATGTGGTCCACAGTTTTAATTTTTTCTGGTTTTCAATCGTTACAAAAAAAAGTAGAGGTGCAAAATGTGGAGACAGGCAGCAGTTTCCCTATAGCAGCAGAAACGTCCAGCAATTTATAACTGTAAACTCATCTAAATATTCCCAAGTTTACCTAACAACATGTACAATCAATAATATAACACAGTCCCAATGTCTTCAAACGAGGACATGACATTTCCTGATGCTCTCGTCTGCTGTGGTCAATAAAATGTGTCAAATTTTAATGCCAAATGAAGATACATTAAGATACATGAAGAGACATTATTGTACATAAATACATTGGTTTTATTCATAAATTTTGCATCTAAACTTTACCATGCAGTTTTTTTTACTTTCGGGAGCTGCTGTAGAGGTTTTTAGTTGATTACAGGTGAAAGTTTAAAATAATTGAAAATCATGGTGCTAAGAGACAAAAATGTAATGTCCTCGTATGAGGCCACAGGGTCTCAAGAGGTTAAATCTGGGGACCACTAGTAGCCCTGCATTTTGTGAGCGCAGTGCTCTGTTTGGTTTGTAAGGTGCTATCAGGTCAGTAATATACAGTCCCTGACAAAAGTCTTGTCGCTTATCCATTTTGTAGAAACAAAAGCTTATAACCTGACTTTAAATTAATCGATTGGTTTTAGAAATGTCTCATATGAAAGCTAAAACCCTCCCAAATTATGCTCAATATACTAAAATAAATTTGCTTCACTGAAGAAAGATTGATCATTTAATGAACACAGAAAGGTCAGATTTTGGCAAGACAAAAGTCTTGTCGCCTACAGAAAATTGAACAAATAATTTAGTTCAAATACAAAAATATGTTGCATAACGTCAGTGAATTAAGTAGTGGTGCTGTGAGATCCATATTTAACATCTTGTATGACTTCCATGAGCTTGAAGGACTGCATCCATGCGGTTCAACAATGATTCATACAATTTGTTGATGAAGTCATCAGGAATAGCAAAGAAAGCAGTTTTACATGCCTCCAGAGTTCATCAAGATTCTTTGGTTTTGCCTTCCATGCTTCCTCTTTCATTCTACCCCAGACAGGCTCAATGATGTTCATGTCTGGTGACTGGGCTGGCCAGTCCTGGAGCAACTTGATCTTCTTCGCCTTGAGGAACTTTGATGTAGAGATAGAAGTATACGATGGAGTGCCATCCTGCTGCAAAATTTGACCCCTTTTATGGTTGGGAATGTAAGAGGTAACTAATACTTCTTGATATTTTAGGCTATTGATATTGCCTTCCACCCTGCAAATGTCTCGCACACCCCCATACTGGATGTAACCCCAGACCATGATTTTTCCACCACCAAACTTAACTGTTTTCTGGGTGAATCTTGGATCCATGCGGGCTCCAGTAGGTCTCCTGCAATATTTGTGGTGGCTGTGATGTAATTCAACCAGTGTCCATCCTTTTAGCAGGCTGTGGGCCTTGGCAAATGCCACACGGTTTTTTAATTGCCTTTTGTTTAGTGCTGGTTTCTGTGCACTGATTCGACCATGGAGGCCATTTCGAGACAGAATTCTACAAACTGTTCTGGTTGACACAGGGACTTGAGGTGACCAGGCCTGGTGGAGCTCTGCTGCAGTGGAAAAGGGGCTGGCCTTGGATTTTCGAATCAACAAACGGTCCTCCCGAGCAGTTGTCTTGTGGGGTCTGCCGGACCTGGGCTTGTCAAAAACGTCTCCAGTCTTTTCAGATCTTTTTCTTATTCTTTGTACTTGACGCTGAGACACATTGAAGGTGTCAGCCACCTCAGCAGTGGATCTGGTCTTCAGCCTCTTGATAATTAACGCTTTGGTCTCAGGGTGGATCTTAGGCATGTTGTCAGAGGTCAAGTTGCAGTTGATGTGAAGGTCTGGTGTGCTGGGGTTCTTTTTATACACACCCACTAATTGATTGATCAGTAACTGATCACAGGTGAGGCTGTAATCTAGGATTGGGTGCATCATATGACAAGGCGACAAGACTTTTGTCTTGCCAAAATCTGACCTTTCTGTGTTCATTAAATGATCAATCTTTCATGGAAGTCATACAAGATGTTAAATATGGATCTCACAGCACCACTACTTAATTACTGACGTTATGCAACATATTTTTGTATTTGAAGTAAATTATTTGTTCAATTTTCTGTAGGCGACAAGACTTTCGTTTTGCCAAAATCTGACCTTTCTGTGTTCATTAAATGATCAATCTTTCTTCAGTGAAGCAAATTTATTTTAGTATATTGAGCATAATTTGGGAGGGTTTTAGCTTTCATATGAGACATTTCTAAAACCAATCGATTAATTTAAAGTCAGGTTATAAGCTTTTGTTTCTACAAAATGGATAAGCGACAAGACTTTTGTCAGGGACTGTAGGATGGGGCTATCCCATTTACAGCTTTGTAGGTGAGAAGAAGGATTTTAAATGTAATTCTAAACTTGACCGGAAGCCAATGAAGTGAAGCTAACACCGGAGTAATGTGTTCTCTTCTATTTGTTCCCGTTAATAATCTTGCTGCTGCATTTTGAACAAGCTGAATGCTTTTTAGTGAGCTTTTAGGGCAGGCTGCCAGCAGAGAGTTACAGTAGTCTAATCTTGATGAAATAAATCATCATTTTTGGATAAGATATTTCTAACATTGGTGATGTTGCGGAGGTGGAAGAATGCTGTTTTGCAGACTTGGTTTATGTGGGCTTTAAATGATAAGTCTTGGTCAAATATAACCCCCAGGTTCCTCACGGTGGAGCTTGAGGTTACACTGATGCCATCCAGGGATACTATCTGATCTGACAGAGCCTCTCTCAGGTTTTTGGGGCCAAGTATAATAACCTCTGGTTTTTCAGGGTTTAGAGATAATTTTTTAGGGTTTAGAGATAATTAACTGTCATCCAGGTCTTTATGTCTCTGACACAAGCATTGAGCTTTTCCACATGGTCACTGTGACCAGGTTTTATTGATAAGTACAACTGTGTGTCATCTGCATAACAATGAAACTTAATGCTGTGCTTTCTGATTACATTTCCTAGGGGCAGCATGTAGAGCATAAACAGAATGGATCCAAGTACTGAGCCCTGCGGCACTCCGTAGTTAACATTAGTGCATTAGGCCACTCCTGTAATCCCTACATCACATTGTCATCTTTGATGTTGTGGTCGATCGTGTCGAAGGCTGCACTGAGGTCTAACAAAACCAGGATTGAGAGCAGCCAATTGTCTGCAGCTGATAACAGATCATTTGTGACTCTAACTAATGAAGTTTCTGTGCTGTAATGGGGTCTGAATCCTGACTGGAAAATCTCAAATAGGTTGTTGTCCTGTAGGTGGCAACAAAGCTGTTTAGTTACAACTCTTTCTAGAACTTTTGAAACAAAAGGAAGGTTTGATATTGGTCTGTAGTTGGCCAGAAGGCCTGGGTCTAAACAGTTTTTTTTTCAGAAGAGGTTTAATCACTGCATATTTAAAGGACTGTGGGACGTAGCCTGTCTCTAGCGAGGTATTTACTATATTCAGTATAATGCCATTACTTAGGGGGAAAGTTTCTTTGAAAAGCTTAGTGGGTATTGGGTCTAGAAGACAAGTTGAAGTTTTGGGGACATTACAACTGATGTGATCTTTGCTTGGGTTAGGGTTTGTGGAGAAGCAGTCCAAAATTTTAGCTGGCTTTACAGAGGCCTCTAATTCCAAAGCTTTAACTTGATCAAGGTTGATTGTGGGAGCAATTTTATTTAATTTGTCTCAGATACTTGTGATTTTACTATTGAAAAATTTTAGAAATTCATCACAATTTAGAGTAGCCAGAATACACTGTTCTACCGAGCTGTGGCTGGTGGTCAGCCTGGCTACAGTGCTGAACAAAAACCTGGGATTGTTCTGGTTTTCTTCTATTAGAGTTGAGTAATACTTGGTCTTAGCCTTACGTAAGGCCCTTTTATAAATTAAGAGACTATTTTTCCAGGCATTCAGAGACTGCTCTGAGCTGGAGTGGCGCCAGATCTTTTCTTATTTGCGGGCTGTTTGTTTAAGAAGACGAGTTTCAGAATTATACCATGGTGAAACTCGATTTGGTTTAGTAACTTTTTGTTTTAGTTTGTCTAGAACTGTTTTTAATGAGAGCATTGCCCTGTCAACAAACTGATCGGTAACTGTGGGACTGGGGCTGTGGAAGCTGCTTCTTTCACCCTCACTCAGCATAGACCTGAATATTGGCTGAATTTTGTCCTTTAACTCTCCTACAGATCGATCATTTAATGATCTTTTATTCTGAGTTTTATTTATTGCCGTGGTGAGGCCCTCAAGAATGAGCTGAAAAGTGATCAGAGAATGATCTGAAATTAAGGGGTTGAGGGGGAGAACACTGAGATGACCACTGTCTATACCATAGGTTAAAACAAGGTCCAGGTTGTGCTTGTGACTGTGTGTGGGTTCATTTACATTTTGAGTGAAACCAGTGTTTCCTATTAGAGTTGTAAAGGCATGTGTTAGACTGTTAGTGCTATCATCAGCGTGAATGTTAAAATCCCCGACTATCACAATTTTGTTTGAGTCTAATATTATACTGGATAGAAATTCAGAAATCTCAGTTATGAAATCTGAGTATGGGCCAGGGGGCCGGTAAATAATCACAAACATGATTGGTTTATGTTTCTTCCAGTCTGGGTGCTTGATTGACAGTGTAATACTTTCAAATTAGTTATACACATGTTTAGGTTTGGTGAAACATATTCTAGCTTTACAACCTTTGCTACATGATTTTTTAGCTCTTTATCCATCCATCTTCTTCATCCGCTTTATCCGGCTGGGTCGTGGGGGCAGCAGTTCACCACCCAGTCCTCTGCGCACCAACCCCTATGAACCCCTCTGCATTTGGTGAGCCCACAGGAAGGCTGGACCTACGTCGTCCTTTTGGGCTGATTTTGTGAGCTTTCTATTTAAAATGGTGAAATAAAAACATGGATCATGTAGAGTGGGTCATTACGAACATTTTAAAACTAAAATGACGAGGTTCACTGCAGCATTTAAAGAAAGAGGGATGACAATATTCTAATATAAGTCAAGGGGAGCCAGAAGTCAGAAGTCAGAAGGAGCCCAAAGAGCCGCATACAAACTTCCTATTGGTCTTCTTCTGTCAGGCCAAAGCTGTGACACTGTCAGACAGCAGTAACGCAGATTGCATATGGTGGTGGTATGTGAGAATGCAACAGGACTGGTTACACAAAGCTAAAAAACTAACATTACTAAAGAACTCTATGTTAAATCTTAATGCACACTGTATAAATGTAGATTTCTTTAAGCTTTTTGACAGTTAAACTTGAATTGACTTCCATCCGAGCTCGAGTCCACACACCAGCACTGCGAACAAAAAGCGCTAAAAGTGTGGGTTATAAACGACTTCAGCTCCGTTCACCAATCTCAGTGGCATTAGCATAATTATCGGGCTCTGTTTCACCACTCATCAGCGCTAATGGACTTCTTTCAGAAATTAAAACATCTCATTCCCACTGCCGCTCCATCATGCGCTCCAGATGGCTGTCGTCTCTCCGCTGCTCGTCACTCATGGCCCTGACACCGGCCCATAAAGGGTGAGGTAAAATGACGAGAACAGCGGTCCGAAAGGCAGAGAATGAGGTTTTGGACATGGCGCCCCTCCAGCACTTTTAGATGAGATGAAGTTTGAGTGATGGACTTGCGGATTAGTGAGTTAGCTGGGACTAAAGTGACAATTTGGATAATTTGTGGTTATGGAGTGGGATGTTAAGGCGTAAGTGAGAGTAATGAGAATGGAACGTTTAAAAACTAAGGGTGGTTCCAGGCTCTGAATGTACTGTAGCCTATCCAAAAATGCTGTGCCATGGTAATGGCAATTTGTATTACAGTGTGAATGTGAAGCGAGGTGATGAAAGAGTGCACTCAAAGTTTCCCACAATGCATCAGAGAAGTAGCAGACAAGAGATGGGCAGTCAATGGTCCGAGAACTATAGAGTAGCCAGCTTTTTACTATATATAATCGTGTAAATACATTTCAGGAATATAGATGCAGGCTTTTTTAGAAATTTCTTCAACTAGCCTACAGGTGTAATGTGCTGACTGTACCTTAAACTGATCAGTGTAAAGTTTGGGTTCCAACCGATTAGGAAGTTCATGTGGAGGCTCTTTCGACTCCTACTGACTGAGGCTCCCATTGACTTATATTGGAATACTATGGCCAATTGAACTTAAAATGTTTGTATTCACCCGCTCTAGATGATCCAGATGTTTTTATTTAGATGCTTTGTTCAGTTCAGTTGTTCAGTTAAAAAAAATCATATTCCTAATATAGGACCACTCACTAGCATGGCAAGATTCATTCAAGTGGAACTGAAAGTGATGTCGCGCTCGCTTAGTCCACTTCTTTATGGATCAAACCTGAACAACTTTATGCTCCTGGTCAGAGAACACTTCTGAAGCAAATTCGAGACGAGTCCTGCACGGGTTGATTTGACAAACCGCACCCGCCCGTACCATCATATCTCAATCTGCGCCCAACCCATTTTCTGACAAAATTGAAATAAAATTCCGCACATGGTCCGACCCGCTATAAATACAAACTGACACCCGAGCCGCACCTGAATGAAAATCAGTCCAAGAGCCAAAAAAGAGCCAAAACTTTGTACTGTCCACTTGCTAATTTTCTTTTCAGCTCCTCGAGAGCCATTTTGAACTGCAGGGCATCACATGCATGGTCTGAAAATGAAAGTGGCAGAGATTTCTGGGAATGTGCACGTGCAGGCTTAAACACATGGATTTTATATCTGATCATCTTGTAAAAACAATGGCATTTTTGCATTTCACTCAAATACAGCCCTGTTTTTGTTCACACATGATGTTTTGTAAACCGCAGCTCTCCTGCATCTGACCCGACCCGAACCCGTATCCAATACAGCACAGCATTTTTCACTCGTTTCTTTAAAATTTGCGGTTCACCCGTTGGGTATCCGTGGGTACCTGAACCCGCGCAGGACTCTGCTTTCTGGGAAACTAAATGAGGAAGGTAAGGTAAGGTAAGGTTTATTTATATAGCACTTTACACAGACACATGTCCCCAAAGTGCTTTACACAGCATTTTACAGAGCATTCTTCATTCACTCCATACCCGGTGGTGGTAAGCTACTGTTATAGCCACAGTTGCCCTGGGGCAGACTGACGGAGGCGCGGCTGCCAAGCCAAGCGGCGCCAACGGTCCCTCCGACCACCACCAACACTCACTCACACATCTTTCACACCTACACTGCATGTTTTGGGTTGATGGAAGGAGGGATGGAATCGCTCCTCCTCACTGGGAATATAAATGGGAAGCGGGACAGAGGACGCCAGTATGAATGTTCCTCGGGAGTATCGCAGGTTGGACCGGACTGGATGATATTCAGTTATTGAAAAGAAAAAGAACAAGAACAAGAGAAGCATTCTGTGGTCGCCTACACCACTTGATAAAGCACTGGAGGAAGAAGACTGGTCAGACGATTGGACGCCAAACAGTGTGCTCTGGCAAAATCTGTGCAACGACGCAATCTTGAGCTTGATACTATATACTCTACATTCAGAGAAACAGTAACTGCTGTGATGAGGTGGTATTCTTGAGACATGCCGCTCACATGAAGAGCAGAACACTGAGCGCCACATATTAAAGCCAGTGGTGGCCTGTTGTGACCGCTGAAAATATACCGACCAGAATGAACCTTTATCACCTCAGCAACTCCCCCTTTTCCGAGAACTGTCTGAGCTACTGCAGTTGCTCTGTGTGCAGTCTGAAGGTGTTAAAGGTGCATTGTGTAACTTTTGTGATGAAGCATCCCTCACCTGCTTGTCTCCATGTTATTTGTTTGCCTGGAATGTTCCATGGTATGACATTAAACACATCTATCTAGCATTTATTCATTCATAAATACAATAATTCTCTTTGTGAATAGGCTCACCTCACCTCAAATCTGACCTGTAATGTAGTTTATAGTCATTTCCCTTGAGATAGGTTTCATCTCTACCGTAGAACATTCTAGACCAGGGGTTCCAATCTTTCTCCATTGGTGAGCTCCTTTACAAAGCAAAAATGCCAAAGAGCCACTCATTTTAGCGTTTGCAAGAAATTGAGAAAGTATAAGAGCCACAGCAAGCCTTAGATAAGGAACAATTAGATGCCTATAAAGCATAAACCTTTATCTATTTATGAATGGACAAGTTAGGTATCAAAATGAAACATGTACGATGGTAAATAATCAGATTTTAGTTAGTGTTGCATTTTTTTTTTTTTGCGTGAAAAGCACTCTATAAATAAAGTTTGATTATTATAAGTATCATTCAAAAATTCCTTGGCAAGCTACTTGGAAGGGGATGGAGATCTACTGGTTGTTCCAGAGCTACAGGTTGGAGACCCCTGTTCTAGACAAAGCAATAATATCTCCATGAAGACAAGCAGGTGACAGACCCTCCACCAAAAAAGTTGAGCAATACACCTTTAAACAAACTCATTTCACTCAGATTATAAAAAAGTAGAAGCAATCTTTTGTGAATGTCTAGAACAGAGGTGAGAATAATTGTTTCAGACAGTCCCATGTCTTCCATGCTCGAAGTTTTCTTAGAAATTCAGTTTTCAAGTCAAGTCAATGCAAGTTCAGCCTCCCATTATATTTACCTAAACACAAAATGTCGGGTTCAGCCTGTCCTTGAATCTTAAACCTTAAACGTACATTGTGTAACTTTTCTGGTGGAGGGCATAGAGTATTAAATCTTTCTATCATCATGGAAATCAAACCAAGCTAAGTCACAGTCAGAATTCCTGTTTTTCTGGTGTTTTTGAGCTATAAAACAACTTGTAGTTGATGTTGTTGTTTAATGTCATACTGTGAAACATTCCAGGCAGAGCAATGACACATCCATAGAAACAAGCAAGTGATGGAGCCCCAGCTAAAAAGTTAAACAGTGCACTTCTAAAGCTGACATTTGTACTTCCACTGACCTTTCGACATGACATCTATATATAACATAGTACACTTTATTACATGGGAGCACTTCACAGCTTTACACAGGCAGAGATCCATGGTCCACTTGTATGCTTGTGTGGCAGTACTTCTCCATGCGGTTATTTTAATATTAGCTTGCGCCTGGGTTAGGGAGACATTAGCTACTACTATTTTCTTTTCTTAGATGCAGATGAGATGTGAAGGCTGCGGTCTGGGGCCCCGGGTTCAATCCAGGTTGAGTGTGCTGTGACTTATGATGGTGACATTTGGAGTTTGTGTCCGGGTTACAGCTCATTTCCTCCCTGTCTGTCATGCGCTTTAAATGCTCCTTGCAGTATTAGCACTAACAGACTAAAAGTGATCCCATACATATGGACACAGGGAGAGAAGGTAGTGATGGTTGTTTTTTTTTTTTTCTCAAATGATACTTTTTAATGCCTAAATTGCAGTGTTTTCTATGTTCTAATAATATTTCCTCATCACAAACATACCTGGAGTTGTGTTTTGTTTCATTCACACATGTTTAACACACATCCTGCATATTTATCTCAAATAAAAAGACGCTCCTTGTGATGTCACGTGGTAATACAAGAAGTGCTCCACTGTGTTTTTAAACTCCATACACTTTCACAGGAATTATTGGATCATTTCAGCCTTGGTATTGACAATCTTTACTGAGCAAAAGGTAAAAGGTTGTTGTTAAGTTTTAAACTACAGCTTCATGACATCACAAGGTGGAACGAAGCATATTGAGCTTTGTAAATGCTTATACTTATAATAAAAAAGTTACTCAAAAGTGAGAATGAAACGAAACAACTCCAGGTATGTTTTTGATGAGGTAACAGCAATCTAACATGCCTGAAAGCTCACAAGAGTCAATTTAGCATAATATCGGACCTTTAAGTATTGAGTATAGTAGTACATGGAAGCACAGGATACAACTTGATACATATTTTAAAAAAAAAAAAACTAATTTTTTAAAAAATCGCTGTACCTGATGTTTATTGTCTTTAAAATGTGAAAAACTGAACTAGTTCCCTTCATTCTACTTATTCACTGTGATGAGTGTTCACAACTCTCAGAGACCATAGTGTGTTCTGCTGTGATGGTAAAGGCTGCCACACACTACAGGATTTTTTGGTCTTAAATGATTTTTAAGCGACAAGCGCAGACCACAGACACGAGGAAAACCTTATGGGACTTAAAATCTCCGATCACAAAGGATGCAGCGGGATCTGTCTGCGGACCACAGGATATAAAGTTGTGAGCGTGATCACATCAGCTGTTTCCTGTCTACAGTAAAACCACTCATTTTGAGACTCTAAAGTGTTCAAAGATCAGAGCTCTGCGCTTCTAGTTTAGATACAAGTCAAAACTGTTAATATTTGGTGCAATACTTCAGATACAGGATTTTTAAAGCATAAAAGATGATAAAGTCCACAGGAGGTAGAGTCAATGTTGCTAATCTGCAGCTTCACCTCAATCGCTATGTGGAAGTAAACAGACACATGTGAGGAACACATGCAAACATATCTTGCCTTTTTACTTTTAAAGAACGCTTCAAACTGGATTAACTGTGCGGTTTTGTGGACTGGATGTCATTATTTGTGGAGGAAAATTTCTATGGATAATGTGGATGAGATGCTGCACTTTAGATTTACCACTTTACGTGAGTAATAAAATCTTTATTTTTGTTGTTTCCTGAGTTTGTATGTCGCATCTCTGTGTTTGTCACTCCTCTGCCCCTGATGCTCTGTTTTATCGGCTGTTACCATAGAATTGATGATGTTTGATGGTTACGATCTGACACTGACACCACACATGACGAGTAGTGTGTGGCATCCCATCGTGCACTTTTCGATTTTCAGACAATAAACAGCTTTCTAAATAGATGCAGAAAGAACACACCAGACTTAGTTTGACATCAAGAGCTGCTTATACAACATATCTATACTGGGGTAAGACAAATGGGGGTCTTTAATCAATTTTCCTTTTAAAACACAACCTTTTTACAAAAGTACAGTTACTCTATCGCTTTATAAAGTATATGAGATGGGAGATTGACAGGTGGGAATTCATTTTTCTTCGTGCTACCAGAAAAGTTACGCAGAGCACAACAGCTGCAAATAAAACCAAACCAAGTCCACGTGAGTGAAATATGTCAAAAAGGAACTCAAGAGTATTCCCAAGTTACTTTGTTTTTCCCAAGTTTGTTTGTTGTTCCAAAGACTGCAGAGATTATCCACTAGCGCCTCCAGCTGTCATAGAAAGAACCATACATTGCACCGGTATTGCATTATAAAACTGCATATAAAACTACGGCCGACAGAATTATGACCTACCATTAAACACTGTACAGTACGTCTAAAGATTCCTGGTCTGACGGGTCCAAAAGCAGCTAATAAAAACTGGGTGGTCTATAGCTTCAGGGAGTGTATAAGTAGTGCTTAGTCTTTAGGATACAAGGCCAATGCAGTGATTTTCAACAGGGCAAATACAGGGGCCCATACAACAGCATGTCCACAGAAACACTCAGTAATTGTGGCTCGTTCCATTCAATCTAACTGTCCGGTCTATTTAGTGTTTGTGGAAGCGAGAGGGAGGAGAGGAAAAGAGAAAGGTTTTAACAGCTGATTCCAACTGACAGATGAGTTAAGGTTACAAGTGTGATGTCTCCAGTTTCGCTCTTGTTTGTTTGTTAGGGTTAAAATAATCTACTATACTATTTTACATGATGGAAAAATACATGTTTCAGATCTGTGTCGGATTTTTACACACTTTTCTAAGAAAATGCATTCCGTTGCGTTAATTTGCATCCAGCTTTTTCACTTCTTCTTCTACCAATTCCGATACTATATATGGATTTAAGTATGTGCCAATATCAATCAATAATAGTAACACAAAGCTGTATTTATTTCCTTCATAAAAAAATAAAATAAACTACACTGGTATTAGATTGTGCATCCCTACATGAAATATTGTATCAAAAAAGATGCTGAACCAGATCATTTCTAGACCCTCACTGTACTACACCACTGTCACAATCTGCATTTTATCTGCATTTTAAGAACTATAGCTGGCCCCGTCTGTGCTGAATATTCCTGGCCAATAGACTGTTGTCTGACTGATGTCATCTAAAATCCAGTAACAACAAATTATATTCATTGTTCATTCATTATTATATTATTATTATTCATTATTCTTGTCTGTTTCTATGGGGAGAGATACTTTATTTATCCTGAGGGAAATTCAAGTTTTGCTGCAGCAGCATTTCCACTACACGTCTCAGTGTCCTTTGTGTCTCAGTCAAAGGTCTCAGTGCATTTTAACAGGAGGACTGGTCAGGGACTGTTTGCATGTTCTCCGCGTATCTGGATGGGTTTCCTCTGGGCACTGGTTTTCCCCATCAACCCAAAAAAACCTGCTATCACCCCTATGAACTGAAATCAAGGGCCGTGATGTCACCCGGTACCCGGCTGGACTCACCACCTGCAGAGGGATTCATAGTGGGTCTGGTGCACAAATATAATTCACTAATCGGTAATCGAGTCTTTTGGGCTTTCACATGCGCAGTGGGAAATCAACAAAGGTAAGTGTAAGGCTGCTTATAAAGTTGTTTTATAAGTGTTTTGTTTGTTAGACCCGTGGCTGTTGTAAGATGGGTTAAAGTGGTGTTAAGCTCCTTCAGTGTCACTGGCATTTTACGTGGAAGTTAAGAACTTGCCCCCATCACTACGCTAGTTTGTTGTCTTGACAGTCTCACTGCCAAGGCGAGATCTCCGCCAAGGCAACACTGATCTTCTGACAGTATTCGACCACCTCTAGCAATGGACTTTAGCTTCAAACGTGTCGGAGTTCCCCTTTAACTCAATCTGTTTTGTGCCATTTTCACCACTGCAGTATCCCAGGCAGATCTGCCCCCCTCCCTCTCTCTCTCTCTTTTTCCTCACTCTCTCTGTGTCTCTTTTCCTCTGTCTCTCTCTCTTTTCCTCCCTCTCTCTCTTTTTCAAATTCTCTCTCTCTTTTCCTCCCTCTCTCTTTTTCTCCTTCTCTCTCTCTCTCTCTCTCTTTTCCTCCCTCTCTCTTTTTCTCCTTCTCTCTCTCTCTTTTCCTCCCTCTTTCTGTCTCTTTTTCTCTCCCTCTCTTTTTCTCCCTCCCTCTTTCCCTCCCTTTTTCTCTTTTCCTCCCTCTCCCCCCTTTCTTTTTTCCTCTCTGTCTCCCCCCTCTTTGCCCCCTCTTTCCTTCTTTCTTTCCCTCTCTCTTTCTCTTTTCTTCCCTCTCTCTGCCCCCCTCTTTCCTTCTCTCCCTCCCTCTCTCTCTCTCTTTGCTTTGAGATTCCAATTAGCCTCTCCTCCCCCTCTCCCCCTTCCTCCTCCCCTTCGCTGTCAAAGCTAATCGAGCCGCTGCCACCTCCCACAGCCACAGACAGGCCTTGTCACCACCGTGCAGCGAAAGGTCAGAGCCTGGCAATTAAAGCGACCCAGTGGGGGCGCCGTCGAGTGGAGGGAGAGAGGAGGGCAGAGAGGAGAGAGGAGAGAAGAGGGGGACAGTAGCAGAGCAGCGCTAACCTCTCATCATGATAACTAACAGGATTAGCTATGGGGCGCCCATAACTTGGCATGCACACACACACGGACGCTACAGGCCGACGCTGCACACATGCAAACGGTCAAACCCAGTCACCCCGGACGCTGGGAGTCAAACATGGCCCCTGGATGTTTTCAGAGGGAGTCCTGGCTCATACTGCAGGCTTTACTATAGGAATGTGGCCTATACTGTACAATGTTTTTGATCAAATTATTAATAATGAAAGAGGTATGCTTTGATTTGTTAATGTTTGTTTTTCTATATTTTGTGCCAGTTTAAGCTTTGTTTGATAACATTTCATAACTTCACCGCACACTCACCTCTTTCTATGTTGATGAAACACACAGAAGGATTTTTGATGTATAAAAGTCTGACTTATTAAATTTGAATGCAGAAAAATGTTGTGAAATTTGAAATTTAAAGCAAATTTTCAAGTCTAGTTTATTCAAATACTAAATAAGACATCCAAAAGATTAAAAAAAAGTCCCACGGAATATCTTTTTACATCTAATATTTGGCCGTTTTTCCACATAAAATGCCTTAGTTTACATGGAAACATTACATGAAAAACTTGTAAGACATTTGTTCATATTTATGTGAGTAAAGTACAGAAAAATCTTGGAAAAGTCTTCAAATCTTGGGAAGAAAATGTGTGGTGTTTTGGCAGATTTTACACCTGATGCCCTTTACAAAGATGAGTGAATCTGGAGCTGTCATCTTGATTTCAGAGGGTGTGATTGGCAGGCGGATTAAGGCGAGACACAGCAGGTGAACAGGGAAAAATCTAGAGAAAAAAACATTTTCTTCCTAAGGTTGGTTGCTGGTTTGAATCCCTCTCAAGCGCATATTTTTTGTGTGCGGTTGTACCACATGTCTGTAGCTTGATTCATCAGCCGGGTTCACTTCGTGGAAACCGTCTGACCTCGCAGCATTAGGATTTGTTGTCTCGACAGTAGACAGGTACTTTTTTGATTTAACCAATCACTGCTGTTTGGTCATGACATATGTAATGCAGCAGAACGCTTAGTGGTGTCCAAATAATTGCAGCACAGCAGCAAACAAAGCAGAGAGTGAACATGTCTATCCACAAGCATTGTCCTTTCCATGAGGTGAACTTATGAATTAAAGGTACAATAAAAAATGCAAAGTTATTATTTGACAAAGGAAGTCCAAAGGAGGATAGCGAATGCAGTCTGCTATCGCAACTCGGGTTTGTTCTGGCCAACACACCACTTCACTGATTGTCCAGTATGCCAACTACAACTTCCAGGGTTCTTGCAAACCGCCAAGTGTATTCTGATTCCTGACTAGTCTCTGGAGAGAAATAAAATTCAAAGGCACTAGGTGGCGCCAGCCTGGCTACATTGCTGCAAGAATCGTTACAAAATCTGCCCAAACATTGCTCATCTTTAATCTAAACGTTTACTGTAGGCTCGCTTGCTCAGAAAATTGCTGGTTTGAATCCTAGAGCACATACTATTGTGCTAGTGCCCATTTGTCCCACATACTCAGTTGTAACAGGAAGGGCATCTGGTTAAAAAAGAAAAAAACTCTCCAAAAACACTTGCCTTCTTCCCAGACTTTCCCTACAAATTCTTTTCAGTTGTATGTACTCAAGTTGCTGGTTTAAATCCCTCTGTAGCACATACCATTCTTGTGTGCGTTTGTACCACACTGCAACAGGAATAGCTATAGGAATCTGATTCAAAATCTGCCAAAACATTATGCATCTTTTACCTAAACTTTCACTGTAGGCACATACTTCTCCATTATTTGCACGTTTGAATCCTAGAGCACATACTATTCTTGTGTCCATTTGCCCCAAATGGTCAATTGTCACAGGAAGGGCATCTGGTGTAAAAATCTCTCAGAAAATACTTGTCTTCTTCCAAAACTTTCACCACAGACAAATTCTCTTCTCTCTACTTTCTCACAACTGATTCTGAAAAGGTTGCCTATTTGGGCTCCTATAGATTATAGGCTTCCTTGTGTCCTTTTGTCCCAGTTGTAATGGGAAGGGCATCTGGCATAAAAACTCTCCGAAAACACGTGTCTTCTCTCCAAATTTTCACCACAAATTCACTTCTCACTACATTCTCAAACAGTTGCCTATTTTGATCCTGTTGGACAATCTACTTCTTTTGTCCATTTGTCCCACATGGTCAATTGGAAGGGCATCTGGAGAAAAAATGTGTCCGAAAACACTTCTTCCCAAACTTTCACCACGCACTCAGCACTTTCTCCATTTCCTCCCTTCTCTCTAGCTCCCCTCAGCCCTCCCATCTCCTTCGCCCACCCCTCCCCTCTCCTTCACCCACCCTCTGGCCCTGGCGCTCACCACACTTCCCCGGTCTAATCGGTGCTATCGGCCCCTCCTCCGCCATCCGTCAGGGCGCTCACATTGTTTTGACGTGGAGTTAATTCTGCTGCCGATGATTTATCAAACTCTTATTACGAGCCGCTGAAAGCCTCATTTATTGTCCTGATGTATGGTAATGATAGCCCCGCTCCCGCCGCCTGCCCTGAATCTTAACCAACGCACTTTTGTCCTCTCTTTCTCTCTTTCTCCTCTCTGCACATCCTCCTTCCTCCCTCTGCATTCATATCATGGCTGCTATTCTCTGGCCCAGTCCGCACGGGTTTGTTTTATTTGTCTTTGTAACAAGGGTGAGGCGAGCTATATATCCATAAACAGACAACCAAGTTCACATCAGGAAAGAAGTTGTAAAAGAGTGTCCAGTTCACACCTTAGGGTAGTTCAATGACCTTAACTAATAACAGATACTAGTTACTGTAAACAGCTAGAGTCTTTGTTTCATAGTAGTTACTTTCTCCCTTTGCAAAATATATACTATATTTCCTTTAGTCAAAGCACAGTTCACACCTTAGGGTAGTTCAATGGACTTAAATAATAACAGATACTAGTTACTGTAAACAACTAGAGTCTTTATGTTTCATGGTAGTTACTTTCTCCCTTTGCAAAATATATATTATATGTCCTTTATTCAGAGGACAGTTCACAACACAGGGTAGTTCAATAGACTTAACTAATAACAGATACTAGTTACTGGAAACAACTAGGGTCTTTAAGTTTCATGGTAGTTACTTCCTTCCTCTGCAAAATATTTACTATACGTCCTTTAGTCAGACGGTCAATGGACTTAACAAATGACACTCCTTACTGTAAACAACTAGGGTGTTTAAGAGTCAAGATAGTTAGATTCTCTCTTCAAACAGACATACACAGTCCTGTCAGAACTGAAGAAACATTTTCACTCCTAAAAACTATCCAACTGACAGAATTCTTAGTAGCAAGGCGTTGAAGAGGGATGGAGTTGCAAGGGGATTATTAAATGCCCAAAGTCAGGTAACAAATTACACCTTAAGGTAGCTCAATGTACTTAACAAATGACACTCCTTACTGTAAAGAGCTAGGGTGTTTAAGTGTCAAGACAGTCCAGCTGACAGAATTGTTAGTAGTAAGACGTTCAAGATGGATGAAGTTGCAAAGGAATTATTAAATGTCCAAAGTCAGTTGACAGTTTACACCTTAGGGTAGTTCAATTGAGCTAACTAATGACAGATACCACTTACTGTAAACAGCTAGGGTGTTTAAGATTCAAAGTAGTTAGCTGCTCCATTCAGACTCAGCTTGGAGTTGTTGTTAGCACTCCATCCACCGGCACCAGAAGTAGCAGGGAACTAGCCATTTAAGCAACTTTAAGAGCAAGCACATTAGTATGAATGAAAAATTTGATGCAGAAAAGCTCAGGATGAGTCTATCGATGACTAAGAAGTCTTAAGAACTGAGCAGAAACCCTCTGAATTTCTACCTATGATGTAACTATCTGCAAAAATTTAAACAGAGTGATTTCCGAGGCCCTTAGAAATGACAGCCTCACAAACAGGATTAATGAAACAAGTGTGTATGCATGTCAGAACATGGTTGATATCTCAAAAAGTAAACTTAAAAAAAGTAGACGGTCAAGTATATGTTAAAAGTAGTAGGCCTGATAAGACATCAGGCCTGGTACTTTTAACATATACTTGACCGTCTACTTGGACAAAACGTTTGAAAAGCATACAATGTTTCAGACAATACATACTGGTGTGTACTTATGTCAGTTTTCAATACCCTATTTTAAATGTTTGAACTATGCTTAACCTGGTGTATGTTTGTTTTTTTTAAGTTGACTTTTTGAAGCACCCATATCTCTTATAACTAAGTAAACGCCACTCATTCCTACACCTCTGTCTCTCTGCCCTCTGCGTATTGTTTTCACCACGCAGCTACTTCATCACTGCCTCCCCTAATCCCCCTGCGATAGCGTCGAGTTCTTTCGTCTCCCGTTCCCTATCATTCCACCTGTCTGTCTGCCACCTCCCTCAAATGAAAAGCCCTGACAAACTACCGGCACCACGCCAAATATGCTAACTATCACCGTCAGGCTATGGATGACCCATATCAGCAGACAGCGCATCAAACTGCCATTGAAAAACAGTCCGTCTGCGGCTGGAAGAACGCTGGCTGTACATCATCGAATGCCAGCGATCTAGAGTTACCCCGCCGTCAGTCCCGGACACGAAAACAAAGCACTTCTGTTGAATAATTCAGGATCTTTGGGGCATTAGACGTCGATGGGCTGCAATAAAAGCTGCGCAGAAATCAATGGCGCGCGACTATATCCATTGTCCACAAAAGCAAGATCTCTTCCTAATGTGTCTGCGGCTATTTGAGTTGAAAGCACAGTATTTCTTACACTGACGGCTGATGTCTTACTCGGTCTCGGGTTTATGTTAGAGATTCATTTGGGGAATCGTAAATGGATTTTAATAGCGATGGGTAATACCAGTGATTTATATACAATACAAAAATGCACAGGCAAGTATCGTAATAGCAGTATTGATGCTTCTGGGAATCGGCAGGTTGACATTTTTAGCTTTGCATGATGTAAGGTTGAAGAACTAGTCCGTTTTAAACAGTTTGCAGAGCTCCAAAGTTATTCCTCACTTACCTTACACAATCAGAGCATTTTAATTATTCACAAGATGAGTTTATAACTGTGAGAGGAGCAGCATTTTCCGGTGACAGTAAAGCTGATAACAACTAGCATGCTAACACACACTTCCTATCAGAGAATTAAAAAGCTTTCTAATTAGATGTAGACAACACCCAGCATGGAAACAGAAATTTTAAAACATATTTCAGAACATGGGAATCCATGGAAATAAATCTGTACTGTGAAATATATATCGTGAGAATATCATAAAGGGAGATTTGGATATCGTTCCATCCCTAATGACAATAAATGTACCAAATGACTCGTCAAAGCATCCAGTAAAAGGCCTCCCCACCATATCGTGAGCTTTATCACGATATCGCAATAAATATCGTACCATGAGGTTGATACCATGACGATATCGTGAGACTTGGATATTGTTACACTTCTACTAATTAAGATTGTACTGTAGATTGAGTGTAGTGTAAAATAATGTGACTCGTAAATACAGATGTCAACAAGCATTTGATTAGTTTGGACAACGTTCAAATTAATTTCTTGGTGTGACAATGTAGACGTCTTGTGTCAGTTCAGTCGTAAAACCCACTTAAACCATCAGACATCTTCACAAAACAAACCAAACATGTCAGACTGCTCCCCATAGGCCTCCTTCTGTGTCCTCTGCCCTCCCTGCCGCCCCCTGCAGCACTGCCGCCGGGGGAGCTCTAAATACTTTATCGTCCTGTAACACAATCGTAATGTCTCCGAGGATCTCCGTCTAGAGCAGAGTACTTCAGAGTGACTGTTGTGTCTGCTGAGAGCAAGTTTATGAAAATGTCACTCTTTATTATAGTCCCCATATAAAAATCCAGATTGGAGACCTATATGTGGCGGTCCTGGTGGTGTTTAGTCACAAATTAACTTAATAGGTTACTATGACTATGATTATGAAATGTTACACAGTGTACATTTTCAATTCTTTCCTAGAAAAACTTTTAACCTCCTTGAATTTACTATTAAAGGCACTGTAGATTTTTTTTCCATGTGTTTGACCAAAATTTGTCTTTCTCCAGTAGATATATTGTATAAGCAGCTCTTGGGGCCAAAATGTGCCCACTGTGTACTGTCTGCACCTAATTAGATTAATTAAAAGTGCGTGTTTGCATGCTAGTCATTGTTAGGGTTAGCTTACCAGCAAAACTCATGGATCTACAATAAGAACTGGATAAGACACCCCCTCTATCCCCGACCCCAGATTGATTAGTGGCCACCAAGTATTACAGCTCCAGCCCAGAAAGAATTCTCCCATTGAAGCACAATGTATTTTTTGTGAAATCAAACTGCCTGTGTTTAGCTGACCTTTCATTAAGGTTGGGTTTTGTAGGGATTCTTCTTTCTTTTTTCTTTTTTTTTTACAATATGAATACGAATGAAGATCTTATCTTTGTAAGAGTTAGCCTAGCCCCACTCTGATTGTTCAGAACTGCACGTTTTTGATGTCACAGGTTTTCTGGCGTTGGGCCATTGAACAGGAAGTAAAATGTGGAAGTAAAGATCTTTTCACTAGCAAGGACCACGCCAACAACACATGTGCGAAGTGAAAAGCATTTATTATATTAAGACGAGGCAGGTTGGCTGGGATGAGACTCAGGGTGGGAGTTCAGTCCCAATCTTCACATGGCCCAGCAGGACGGAACCCCCCTCATAGGCGTCTTATGTCTGGAAGTGAACAGATGTGGAATGGGAGGTTGGGGTCGAGTTTTTGGGAATGAAATGGGTTGCCGGGTTAGGCTGCTATAAATAGGCTTCTGGGAAATTAAGGTGTGGTAGAAGTTAGCTGTGAGTTGAGGGTGGTTGAGGCATGGTCCTGCTCCTGAACCGAAGTTAATCATATTAACTAAATTTTTTGGGGCATGCGCTAATGAGCACAGGCCATTGAAAACAATACGATGCCATCTTGGATTCATCTTCCAGATTTTATTATCATTCTATGGCAAATTCCACACTTGTTTCCGAGAGTTATGAACAGTTCCCATAAACTCAATGATGAATAACTAGGATGTTGGAAATGCAACAAATGAAACAAATGGTTCAAATTAGTTTTTGCTTAATACAGCTTCTTTTAAGGGCTTTCTGCTATTTTCTGATCTATGTTTTTTATTTTTTACACCTTCAGACACCTTCACAAGAATTATTTGCATGATTTCAGACCTGGAATTGCCTATCTCTACCAAACAAAAGTAAAAGGTGGCTGAAAACTACCTCTTCGTAACATCACAAGGTGGAACAGAGCATTTGGGCTTTGGAGATGCAAACAGGCTAATAATAAAGTGTAACTCAAACACGTGCGAATGAAAGAAAACACGAATCCAGGTATGTTTGATGATGTAACAACATTCTAACATGACTAAAATCTCACAAGCTTTGACTTTGCGTAATATGGGACCTTTGACTCCTTGAACTCTTCGCGTATGTTTCTGCTTGCCCCTGAAGCGAAGTCTACCGCTGATGCTAATAGCTCCTGACAAACCGGGCAGTGAGAAATTGAGATGGTATCGCGTAGACATGCCAGCGACCCACACGGACTCGCCCGCAGAGTAGTTTTTCCTCCTCCCCTAGCTCTCACCCCATTGACTTTGCTTGCAGCCCTGTGAAGGACGTGCGTTGAGTGCGTATGGGGCATTATGGCTGTTATCTGATGGTTGTGTGTGTACATGTCCCAGGCCGGTCATCCGTCAGCGCTGGTCATTAGCTGTGGTCCTGACTGATGGTTGCGTTGGTCTCCCACTCCCTGCCCCATGCGCCGATAAATCAACCCTTGCACATGAATACTGGTCCCTGCTCCTGTCACTGTATACAGTCTATTTAAAGGCTTTCGCAGTACAGAAGGAACTTGAATGGTAATGGGATTCAACTCCAAGTACAAGGCGTCAAGGGCCAATGCTACTGCTAACACGATAAAATGTCAAAAGGAATGGATTATTATTGTTTAAAGGGCCCGTATTACACAATATTTTGGGCTATGTTATAATGTTTCCTTGTCAAAAACAGACCTGGGGTTGTGTTTTGTTTCATTCACACTTTTTTTAATACACAAATCCTGCATATATTTAGGCTGAGTTCTTTCTTGTTCCAACCTTGTTTTGTCATATTGTAATGCAGGAAGTGCTGTACTATTTTTAAACTCCATACACCTTCATTAGAATCATTTTAGCCCTGGGATCTCTACTGAACAAAAGATAAAACATAGCTGTTAACTTGAAAAGTACCACTACATGACATCACAAGGTGGAACAGAGCATTTTGAGGTTTGGAGATGTAGACAGACTAATAATAAAGTGTTACACAAACATGTGAATGAAAACAAAGCAACAACACAACTCTAGCTATGTTTTTGATGAGGTAACAACATTCTGACATGGCTTAAAGCTTACAAGAGTCAATTTTGTGGATGGATGTAAAACGTGGAAGCTACTCAACGAAGTGCTAAAGACTAGGGGTGTAATGGTATGAGTCTCACAATATGATATAGTCACGCTACAATATTTATTGTGATATCGTGGGAAAGCTCACGATATGGTGGGGAGATATTCTACATAATAACAAGACTGATATTCTAAAATGATTTGACCAGTCATTTGGTACATTTATTGTCATTAGGGATGTAACGATATCCAAATCTCTCTGTACGATATTTTCACCATAAACATCTCATGCTACGATATTTATTACAAGATTTTGTGGAGGCTCACAAAACTGTGAATCTGCTCCTTTTTCCTCTAAAAATGCTTTCACAAGACTTAATCCAAAGAATGAAGATTTCAAAGTGTTTAGAACAGTTCTTTCTTCGTGTAGTCTGCACTGAAACGAAGCAAAGGATCATGGTCTATGTAGTTCCCTCTGTTTTTTTTGTTTTTTTTTTAGCTATTTCTGCATCAGAACTATTCATTTAAGCAAAGAGACTTGTGATTCGATATATTGTGATGGTCCACGATATTATTGTGAGACCTTTGACAATACGATATCACCATATTTCGGTTATTGTTACATCCCTATTAAACTGTACCTGATTTTTACCATCTTAAAAACTTGAAAAACAGAACTAGTTCATTTTAAACAGTTTACAGTGATCCTAAGTTAAACATCACTTACCTTATACATTCCAAGCATTTAGGATGACCAGACGTCCCTATTTACCCGGGGCATTCTCAGTTTTGAGCCCTGTGTCCCCGGTCCCTGCAGATTTACACAAAACCATTGATTTTTATCTCAGTTTTATACAAGAAATGTCCCCTATTTTTGACCAATTTGATACCCACCAACAGTAAAAAGAGGCATACATTTTCACCTTTTTTGGTAAAATATAGAAAAAACCTTCTTAAAATTGACCAAAACACAAAGAAAACTTGACTGTACTGACTCATGTTTGTCATGAATGGACTGAGTGCAGAACAATTTCCTTACTTACGCACTCATTTTACAAATGTATTATTACTAGCCATCATAAACCGGGTCCCAGTTTTTGTTTTTGAAAATCTGGTCGCCCTACGAGCATCGTAATGATTCTTCGCAATGAAATTAGAAGTGCTTTTCACAACTCTCAGAGACGCAGACGGTACACAGTGGACATATTTTGATTTCAAGAGCTGCTTTTGTGCTTTATCTGTACTGAGCAAGACAATTTGCTCAAATACATGGAAAAATATGTCCAGCTAGCCTCGTCAGCCTCTGGTGTACCTTTAAACTCTGAATATGTGTTTTTGAAAAATCTATGGGAAAAATGAATGAGGAAACAATGCTTAAACGTGGCTAGAACTGTTGAGCTCCAATTATAACTTCAACTTATGTACATTTTTTGTGTATTAGTAATAATTTCACATTAAAATAATATACATAATTTGTGACACTGTTTTGAATAGTGTTATACAGATGTAGGTATTGTTATATAACCTACTGCATTCACGTTTTGACACCACTACTCATAATTAGCCTGAGCGCTGACTTCATTAAAGAATATGTATGGTGCCATTAGCCAGCTACGGGGGTCACCTTTACTGTCTGGGCTCTTATCCCCCCGCCCTCTCCTCTTTCTCTCCTTTCTTTCTCTCCTTTCCTTCTCCCTCTCTTCACATAAAATCCAATCATCTTTCTGTCTGAGCCCCAGTCCATCCATCACACTTCGCCCATCTCTCCTTGACCCAATTAGGCCGGGACACCTGATCTTTCACCCTTCACATCGTGTCATTGCTGCTCTGGCTACTCCATCAGCTGTCCAGCTCCCCCATCAGAGCTGCGGAGGAGGCAGACACTGACCAATATTCGGACTCAAGTAGGTTTTTCAATAAACTGTGCCGTAAAGGAGCATTGTGTAATGTTTCTGGTGTAGGGGCCGTTGAATGGAGATGTTATTACTTTGCCTGGAATGTTTCACAGTATGGTATTAAACCAGGACTAAACCAGAACTGAACCAGGAGTACTCCAGGATTAAACTAAGATTGAACAAGGACTGAACCAGGACTAAACCAGTACTAGACCAGGACTGGACCAAGACTGGACCAGGTCTAAACCAGGACTGGACCAGGACTATACCAGGACTGACCCAGGACTGAATCAGGACTGAACCAGGACTAAACCAGGACTGGACCAGGACTATACCCGGACTGAACAAAGACTGGACCAAGACTAATCCAGGACTAAACCTGTATTGAACCAGAACTAAACCAGGACTAAACCAGGACTAAACTTGAACTGAACCAGAACAAAAACAAGACTGGACCAGGTCTAAACCAGGACTGAACCAGGACTGGACCAGGACTATACCAGGACTGACCCAGGACTGAATCAGAACTAAACCAGGACTAATCCAGGATTAAACCAGGACTGGACCAGGACTAAACCAGAACTACACCAGGACTAAACCAGGACTAAACTTGAACTGAACAAGGACTGAACCAGGACTAGACCAGGACTGAATCAGGACTAATCCAGGACTAAACCAGGATTAAACCAGGACTGGACCAGGACTGAACAAGGGCTGAACCAGGACTAAACCAGGACTAGACCAGGACTGAACAAGGGCTGAACCAGGACTAAACCAGGACTAAACCAGGACTAGACCAGGACTGAACCAGGACTGAACCAGGACTGGACCAGGACTAAACCGGGACTGAACCAGGACTAGACCAGAATTAAACCAGGATTTATCCAGGACTAAAACAGGACTGCAGGACTAAAACAGGACTCAACAAGGACTGAACCAGGACTAAACCAGGACTAAACCAGGACTGGACCAGGACTAAACTAGGTCTACACCAGGACTGGACACAGTGAAACTGCCCTTCATAGTTCACTATAGTGTTGTGAGAACTTTCATTTGTACATTGTTTGATTATTATCCAGTCATGGCTGTTATATGATGTATTTCTTTAAAAAAAAAGGCCTTTTTTGTTCATAAATGTAAGGTAAAGGGAGCAAGTTTAACAATAAATTGTTAATACTACTTCCAAATGGGATGAATTAAACGTCTGCTCAGAATTTTAACAAAAAAGAGAAGAACTCCCTGTGTTTTATCTTATTGTATTTAGCTTATTTTGTAACTTGTTCGATGTACATGCTCTTGGTCAGTTGCATCTGTAACAAAGAAAATTTCCCCTCGGGGATGGATAAAAGTAATTCTGATTCTGATTCTAACAATAACAAACAAACAAACAAACAAACAAAAACAAAACAAAGAGCTTACAATGCTCACAATGCCTGTTTTTAGGTATTTCTGAGCTATAAAACCACCTGTAATTGAATAAATGTACTGTAAGGTAGAGCTGTTTAATGTCATCCTGTGCAACATTCCAGACAGAGCAATGACAAATCCATACAACTTTTTTCAACAGATTTTTGTCAACTACACCCATCTGTGCCATCTACTGACTTCTTTTTAGCTCCTCGCCCATCACAGTCCAGGACCCATCTTCAGACCTGCTCTTTCTCACCTGCCCCTCTCCATCCCCTGCACTCTTCTCCTCCGCTGCTTATTGTTCTATCAATCTGGCGGACAGAAGATCGATATGAGCGTGGCGGCTTTACTTTCCTCTCCACCTCCTCCGCCCCCCCGCTCCTCTCTTCTTCTTCTCATCTTCGGAGTCTCGTCTGCGTCTCACTGAGAAATGTGGGCATCCATTAGTACGTCCCGGCTCAACTGTCTGCACTGCAGGAAACAGCTCTGAGCCGAGGCGTTTGGACAATCATGAATACAAGTATATCAGTGTCACTGCTGATGTGGGTTATTTCCGTCATGTTCTCACATAGTGAGAACTCTAGTGTATGCAGACCCTGGAGTTGTAGGGTGGGTTACGTGCGCTGTCCAAGGACACAGCGGTGGTATGGTCAAGATAGTGAGGGATTGAACTGTCAACTTCTGGGTAAAAGTGAAAAAGTGACAGCCCTGCAAACAGGCTGATGACCCTTCCAAATGATATAACCAAGCGGCGACAATTATGGGCTTTTTAAAAAAAAAATTATAATTGTAAAAAACAGCTAGCTTGTCAGATGCTTTCATTGAGAAGACAATAATATTACAAGTAATAGCTTACAAGTATTACAATGCTAACATTTAAAACTCTACTTTGATTGTAATGAAAATTATTGATATTATGCCAGTATTTCAACATATATACAAAAGTAGCTCAGTCAGTGTTTGTCAGTGTCTATGTACACTGGTGTATGAATGTGTGTGTGAATGGGTGAGTGGTTCCCTGTTGTAAAAGTGCTTTGAGTGCCCCAATGGTGAAAAAGTAAAAATGTGACTCTTTACCATACAATGGAATGCCATTTTCAACACAAAATAATGGTAAAATAGTAATACAGTGGTCCCTCATTTGTCGCGGGGGTTACGTTCTGAAAAGAACCTGTAATAGGTAAAATCTGCAAAGTAGTCAGCTTTATTTTTCAGTTATTATATATATTTTAAGGCTGTAAAACCCCTCACCACACACTTTATACATTTTTCTCAGACAGACAGGAGGAGCGGAGGAGTCTATGTGTGGGAAACACTGTCTTTTTCCACTGAAGGCCTTGGTGTTTTCTGAGTGAAGAACATAGTTATGGGTAGTTGTTGGCGCTGTTTTTTCTTCTGGATGAGGAGATTCTTATAAACAGACATGCCACCTTCGATTACACACAACATCCAATCAGGCCGTAGAACACAAATCGTGTTCATTAAAAAAAAAGCATGCAAAAAAAAAATCCACGAAAAAGATGAACCGCGTTATAGTGAGAGAAGACTTTATTTACTACTGTGGTCTGAAATTATTCATGTACTTTATCCCATTTATGTGTTACCAATTCAAATGAATATCTAGGTTCATTAGATTTGGTATCAGTTAGCATCTGGGTGCACTTACAAACTCAAAAAGCATCTCACCACTCACCATATTCACGCCAAACTTAAACCTTCTGTGGCCATAGCTGCCTTGGCACAGACTAAAGACAGAAAAGCTACCAATCTACGCCATTACCCTCCTCCAAGCACCACCAGTCACACATTGCAGTCATACAGGCAGGTTAACTTACATGGCATATGAGAAAAAGTACTAGTTTAGGTTAGGGCTGAGTTTGAAAAGTGTCACAGTGCGATTTGTTTCACAAATCTGTGCATATGACAGTTTTGACGACTCCCATCACTAAAACAGTATTATTTTATTGGGGATTAAAAAAATAATAGTTTGACAGTTTTGGCATAGTTTATAATTTTTTCCCTACTTGGACATGGTCTTCAAACAGCCTCTTAACTGATGTAAAACTATGATTAACACTTACCACATGTATTATCCCGCCAAACAATGTAATCATTAGAAAAAACAAAAAAACCTGTCATATCCACTTCAAACCAATTCACAGCCTCTTACAATGCAGCTTTCCTTGACCACAAACTTTTTTCAATCTATCCACCTCACTGTTTTCGCGAGAGATGCTACGGCGCCATTGCCAGACTCCGCAATTACACAGACATTAGCAAGCACCGAGCGTGCAGCTAATTTGACAAGCTGAGACGAGGCCCATTCACCCCCCCCCATCCCCCACTCCACTGGCCCTGCGCAAATATTTCTCCAAGACGAGTATATAAACATGAACAATATTTGAACAGCTGAGGAGAGAGAGAGACAAGGAGGAGGCCAGGAACCGAATGCCAGATAATAATCCTCTATGAATAAAAGCCTTACATATTCATCAAGAAGACAGACATTCTAGCGCAATCGGACACTTCTGGGTAACTTATCTGATGAAATTGTCTCCTGGAATTAGTTGTGATAGCGTTATAGCTGTTTTGATACTTTTGGATATTGGTTTGAATAGGCAAAACGAAGCATGAGTTGGTTTTATCGTGTGTTGTTTTTGGACTCTAATGTAAAACGCGTACGCGCCTTCTGACCCAGCGTCATCCATCTTCCGAAGGCGTTTTGACAGGTATTTAAAAGGAACTCGATCTGCAGCCAGGGTCGGAAAAGTAAACTTGCGGAGACACGGAAACAACGCTACTCTCACATTAACATAATTTGGGATATGCAGGTCAATGTCGAACAGAATGAGGAATTACAGGAGCTGTCAAATGAATATGTGGAGTCAGGACAGTGCGGCTAGTTGTAGGTTAGAGTCAAACTGTTTTTACATTTTATTTTTTCTGTCATTTTTAAAACATTGTGCTTATTTTGGCCCCCATTTGTATATAAGAACTATTTGTATTATTATAATTAGTTTATTATTATTTTGTTCATTGTCGCTTAAAACCAGATCGTAATGAAAAAAAAAAATCTGAAAACTAGACAAAGGTTTTCACTGTCCAAGTAGCTTCTTCAGTTATGACAGTTCTCATAGTTATTGCTTTATATCTGTCTGAAGGAGCTCATTTCACTGAAATTAACACACCCTAGTAGTCCAGTGACCTAACCTAAGGTGTGAACCTTAGGTTAACACATACCTGTGTCATATTTTGCATGATCGTTCTTGCCCCTAGAGGGTGATCAAACCACTTTTTACACAATTGTAAATAGAGAAGCCAAAACTAATCAATGTGAACCAGTGTGCACATCCTGCAGTTGTGAAATTAGTCAATGAGAAAATGACAACAAATGTATGTAAACGAAATATAATGCTGGACAAAAGTTTTTAAAAGGGTCCATATTATGCCATTAAAAAAAAAAAAATCTATGTTATAATCATCATCAAAAACATACATTGTGTTTTGTTTCATTCACACATGTTTAACACACAAACCCTGTAGATTTAGGCTGAGTTCTTCTCTCGGAAGACCTTCGACCTTGTGATGGTAAAGAAAGTCCAGCAACGCCTCTACTTCCTGCGGAAACTCAAGCAGGCACTACCATCATGAGCACATTCTACAGAGGAACTACTGAGAGCATCTTTTCCAGCTGCATCACTGTGTGGGGCAGAAGCTGCACTGACCACAACAGAGTCCTGCAGTGCAGAGTGAACAGAGCCAGGAAGAACACTGGTGCACCACTCCCCTCCCTGCAAGACATATACACCACCCCCTCTCCATATACATGACCCGCTTCACTATATATACCACATGCATCAGCGTAGACACCACCCGCCTCACCGTATACACCACCCGCCTCACCGTATACACCACTCGCCTCACCGTATACACCTCCCGCCTCACCATATACCACCCGCCTCACCGTATACACAACCCACCTCATTGTATACACCGCCTGCCTCACCATATACACCACCCACTGCACAGTATAATCACCCGCCTCACTATATACACCGCCCGCCTCACCGAATACATCACCCACCTCGCCGTACACACCACCCACCTCACCCTCAGAGCCATCATAATTGTGAGTGATGCAAGTCACCGCACACACAATCTGTTCAGCCTCCTGCCCTCCAAGAGGAGGAACAGGAGCCTCCTGCCCCCTGGGAGAGCCTCCATTTCAGCACCACTAGACTTACTAACAGCTTCATCCACCAGGCTGTTAGGATGAAGTCTCCCTAAAGAAGAACTCTGAACTTTTCTTTAATTTTATTATTATTATTTCATTTACATTTGATTGAGAGTCCATCCATCCATCCATCCATCTTCTCCCGCTTAATCCAGCTGGGTCGCGGGGGCAGCTTGCTGCCCAATACTCATAGCACCTGACCCCCCCTATGAACCCCTCTGCAGGTGGTGAGCCCACAGGAGGGTGGACAACATGGTCCTTGATGTTAGTTCATAGGGGTGCAGGCATGTTTTGGGTTTTGGGTTGATGGGGGAAACCGGATTGATTGAGAGTGAGAACCATAATTTAATTTTTTCATATGTGAATATGAAAATAATTTTTTTTAAATCTTTGAATCTCGATGTCACGTGGTAATACAGTAGGTGCTCCACTATGGTGTTAAAACTCCATACACCTTCACTAGAATCATAAGGATAATAGCATCTCTGAAATTGCAAATCTATATTGAACTAAATGTAAAAGGTAGCTGTTAACTTGAAAACGCTTAATGACATCACAAGATGGAACAGAGCATTTTGAGCTTTGGAGATGTAGACCGACTAATAAAAAGGATTACTCAAACATGTGCGATGGAAACAAAACACAACTCCAGCTATGTTTCTGTTGAGGCATTCTAACTGGCTTAAAGCTCACAAGTCATATAGGACCTTTATGTTTCATGATCCATGTAGCTTCTACAGTTCTGACAGAGTCCTTGTCGGTCACTGCCTTATCTGTCTGAATTCAATTCAATTCAATTTATTTTGTAGCGCCCAAAATCGCAACAACAGTTGCCTCTAAGGGCGTTCCAAGATATGGATGAGCCAAACATACACACAGACATATCAAAACAGGAAAAAACAACATTCATGTAAAGCAGCAAATGAAACATTGTCCAGTCATCCCCTGTCCTTAGACCCTCCTTCTCAGCAAGGAAAAACTCCAAAAAACCCAGGGTCCTGGGAAAAAGAAGAAACCTCGGGGAGAACTACAGTGAAGGAGAGATCCACTCCCATGGACGGACAGGCTATAGATGTCCAGGCCCGTGGGCCAGTTCGGTATGGCCACAGCTACCCAGGTGGGGAAGAGCCGGGCGAGGAGGGGAGGCCGGGCGAAGAGGAGGAGCCAGGCGAGGAGGAGGAGCCAGGCGAGGAGGAGGAGCCGGGCGAGGAGGAGGAGAGGGGTCCAGCTGCCATCAGGCGTCTGAAAGAGTTACACTCCACAGGGGGAGTGGGACGGGGACAACATGTGAATAGCAATGAATGAGCTACAGATGAGAACATAGTAAGTGATGCTGATGAGAAAATAGGAGGAAACAGAGGACAGTGCTCAGGTTGCCACACTTCCCCCAGCTTGTTATCTCCTGCGGCAGCTTATTTTAGTAACATCAACTAAGTAACCTGGTCATAAGCTATTCCGAAGAGGAAGGTTTTAAGCCTGGTCTTAAATAAAGAGACTGTGGGTGCCTGTTTAACATCAACAGGGAGTTGATTCCACAACACAGGAGCTTGGTAACTGAAGGCTCTCCCCCCCACTGTACTTTTAGACACTCTAGGAACCACTAATAATCCTGCATTCTGAGAGTGAAGTGCTCTATTTAGTTGATAGGGGACAATGGCATCCTGAAGATATGATGGGGCCATATTGTTTAAGGCTTTGTATGTCAGGAGGAAGGGAGGGGTTAACTAATTCAGGAGTATCTACTATTAGTTCAGACTGTTGAACTCCCCTGAGGTGTGAACTATTACATGAGTCGTACTTTGCATGATTGTTCCTGTCCTAATGAGTGATCAAACTGCTTTTTACACAATTTTGACTGAAAAGTCAATACTAATCAATATTAACAAATCTGCACTGCCTACAGTTGTGAAATCAGAAATGACTAATAATAAAAGTTACAGGAGGATGCAGGGTCTTTTCAGTAAGTCCACTGTCACCTGCCACTTCTGCCAAATTAATTTTGTTTCTCATCAATTTTTTCCCTTAAGGTTTGTCTATTTTTGTCTTTGTGTGTGTCATGGGGCAGTCCAGGTGTATCTTCAGTCAGCCTCATTGATCCAGGTCAGAGCAGAGACCGGAGTCTATAAAGCTGTAAGTGAAATGATTGACAGTATACAATAGACAACCACAAATCTAAAGAAGTAACTGTGGCCACCTGTTTGATCCTCTAGGCCATTCATTCTGAAACAAGAACATGAGCAGCCAAAGTTATTGTTCAATTAGTTGTAGAGTACTTAAAGGACCTATATTACACTATGATCTGAGTTCTGTTATAATATTGTTTCCTCATTTTTTATTATTATTTGACGCTTTTCCGTCTTTATTTCAAGTGTGTGGTGCGCTTCAAAACAATAGACATAAATTTGATCAAGCCAAGGTAGTTCTCCCTGAGCACGTGACCCCCTTTCCCCCCAGTAGTTGGAGCCCTAAACAACCTCATTGTATGTTTATGTTCATACTAGGCAATGAGGTTGAACTGTCTTGCATGAGCCCACTGCTGCTAAAGCCAGGCTGGCGCATAGTGCCTCCGCTGAATTTAATTTCTCTCCAGAGACTAGTCAGGAATCAGAATACACTCGGTGGTTTGCAAGAACCTGGGAAGTTGTAGTTGGTGGACCGACCAATCAGTGAAGCGGTGTATTTGTCCGAACCAACCCGAGTTGCGACAGCAGACTGCATACACTATCCTCCTTTGGACTTCCTTTGTCAAATAATAACTGCATTTTTTTATCGTACCTTTAATTCACAAGTTCACCTCGCAGAAACGACAACGCTCGTGGACAGACATGTTCACTCTGTGCTTTGTTTGCTGTTGTGCTGTGATTACTTTGACACCACTGAGCATTCCAGTGCATTACATGTCATCATAGCAGCAATTGGTTAAATAAAAAAAGTACCTGTCTACTGTCGAGAGAATGAATCCTAATGCTGCGAAGAATGGGATGAATCAGGCCCAACACTGCTTAGCTTCTGAGATCAGATGGGATGGGGCTTTCAAAGAAGGACGTCCACAAATATAACTTTATCACAACACATTTGAAAAAAAAAAAAACATAGAAAAAAAGGTATTTTTTATCTAGATATTATTAGTAGTAGAAGGTAACAGCCACAAAACAATATAGGAAATTCAATAAGCAGAGCGCTTGCCCACGTTGGCGGTTCAATCCTCTATTCATAGAAGCACAATTTATTCACAAAGCATCTTAAATAAATGTAACTTATTTAAATAACATCCCCTGAGGTTTTTACAGTCATATTTGTATAGTCATATGAAGCTGGTGGTGTAGTCCAAGTCTCTATAGGCCCAGATTCATTCATCCACTGGACAGGACAATGGGACAGCAGGCACAATACTCCACTGTCCCATCCTATTGTGAAAGAGACCAGAGTTTGGCCACTGCACTTTTAGTAAATGAATGGGACTGAATACAATTGTAGAACTGCAGACCAACTGTTATAGCAGGCTCAAAATTATGTCTTTTTCTGTGCAGTTTTGAGAAGTATAGTTCACTTTAATTTGGTAATTTGAACAGAAATTCAAGTTTGAGACCACTGGTTTGTTATGAGTTGAAAAGTTAATAATAATGAGAAGTTGTGAATAAAGGCCTTGTACCTGATTTCAAATGTCTTAAAAACATTAAAGACAGTTTGCAGTGGTCCAAACTTACTCCTCACTTACCTTATGCATTCAGAGCATCCTAATTATTCACCATGATGATTTTATAAGTGCTTTTTTTTTTTATTTATTTTTTTTTTTTTTTTACAATTTTCAGAGAACAGAGTTGAGTTTTGTTGTCATGGTAAGGCTAACAACTACTAGCATGTTAATTGCACACTTCCAGGTTATTCGATAATAAAATGCAGCCTGCACACAGTGGACTTTAATCAACCTCAAGAACTGCTTAAACAGTATCGTACAATGCAAATTTTAGTCAAATACATGGGAAAAAATGCACACCGGACCTTTAAACCACCCTCAAACTTGTAAATGCCTTAAATTTCTACTTTAAAATTCCATTACATTTTCTTTGTTTGGCTTCCTTGGCATTCTACGCCTATCATCTGTTCAGAGACAAAACCAAGAGGAAAATTACAGCCCACGTAATGCTTTCCTAAATCTGAAGGAGGGCCGAGTGGGAGAATATCTAATGGAGACACACAAAGGTCAACAAAGGAGAGGACGTGCGTGGGAGGGTCCAGAGACAGCCAGGGGACAGGGACCAGGGGACAGGGACCAGGGAATGGGGACCACAGGGGACAGAGATGGATGGGCTTTGTAAAGAGCTGTGATCATCTGGGACAGTTTAATAAAATACTATAGTGTTGGTGGAGGTGCATTACCAACAGCTGCTAATAGTCATTATGAATACATCATGTAGGTTTAGGAAAAACTGATGATTGACTGGGGCGGCAGTAGCTCAGTTGCTAAGAGCGTTTGTCCACTGATCTGAAGCTTGGTGGTTCGAATCCCACTCTCGACATAAACATCATTGGTGAGCGGTCAGATCCACTGACCCACAAGTTGACTGGTGTGATTCCAGCTCCCACAGATGAATGCTGTCATTGTGTCCTTGGGCAAGACACTTAACCCACCTCGCCCCCAGTGTCTGCGTACACTGGTGTATGAATGTGTGTGTGAATAGGTGAGTGGTTCCTTGTTGTAAAGCGCCTTGAGTGCCTTGAAAAGTAGAAAAGCGCTATATAAAGATGTGTCCATTTACCATAAATAAATAAATACATCTGAGGCATGGACTTGTCATAAAGAGAAAAACTTGTGTGTCTGCTGGTTCAGTTGTGATTGCGAAACCTTTTTTAAAGCCATAGTAACTTGTAATGCTTTTGCAAAATAAAACAAAAAACAAAACAAAACAAAACAAAAAAATTCATTATGTTACGTTATTTTTATTGCTTTAAAAAACATGGAAAACACTCTTACTCTGAGCGGGCTTGCATCTCCACAACCCTGACTTTTATTTGGCCTTCTGCTTGTTTCCATGGTTTTTCTCATGGGGAATATTCCAAAGTATGGTTTTAACTTTCTATCTCTATAGAATCATGCACTGCCAGAAAATATCATACTGTCACTTAAAAACTGTGAGAATGCAGGCCACATAGAGTTCCTTTAAGGGGAAACTAAAACATAGCCAAAACTGTGTACAAGTGTTTGGAGAAAAGTGCTTCATTTTTCTTGACAAGTCTTCCATTAGACTGATCTACTGTAAAAATAAATAAATAAAAGACATAAAAGGAATGTTAAAAAGAATCCAAAAGCGACTGCTCTTTCAAACCCTGTCCTTTGAAGCAATGACAAATGTCATGTTGGGTTTATTAAATCATTTATAGAAAACCCAGTCAGATGTTTCACATTTGTGGCTGTGTGTCCTCCAGTCTCTGTCTCTCTTCACTTAGTGTCAACATGCATCAGTGACTCATACAAGACCAATCAGCTTATTTAATACATGATAAAACACTCAAGGCACTAAAGCTGCATTGGGGAACTTTATGTGGAGGGTCTGGCACCTGCTATTCTCCATGGAGATGTAAAGGCTTGGTCTAGAAAGTTCACAGTATGGAATTAAAGGTGCATTGTGTAACTTTTCTGGTGGAAGGTTCTTCATGGATATTTTATTGCTTTGTCTGAAGTGTTGCACAGTATGGCATTAAACCTTCCTATCTTCATGGAGACCAAACCAGACCATATTACAGGTCAGATCTGTGGAGAGGTGACCCTTCTCACTGTCAGAATGCCTGTTTTCCAAGGTATTTTTGGGGTAATAAAACCAGCTGTAACTGAATAAATATAAAGTAGAGCTGTTTAAGGTGAAACTGAGGAACCTTCTAAGCAGAGCAATGATGTATCCATAGAAACAAGAAGGTGATGGACACCTAACCAAAAGTTGCAGTGGAAACTTATTAACTTACACAGTTTAAATTTATTTTTCTCCATGTAGACAAGCATGTCACATCAGCAGGCCAAGTTAAAGGTTGTAAAAATGCATGTTTATTTCCAGGCTAAAAACAGTTCTGTTTAGCTGTTCATATGACTGAAAGGTTTTCATTTTCCATTCCGCACTCTACTCTTCTCTCTAATTCTCTCTAATTTAATGTCTCATCTCTATTTTAAAATTTTATGATGATTATTTATGTTTTGAATTGTTTGTATTGTGATTTTAAATATATGTCTTATTCTGTGAAGCACTTTGAATTACTTTGTGTACGAATTGTGCTATACAAATAAACTTGCCCTGCCTTGCCTATTTATTATTTATTATTTATTACTTGCATTTCTGTGTAATCCCTCACTCATCCAGGTAGGATCCAAAAATTCAATTCTGACAACTGAACTAAACATATAGTGTGTAGACATATTTCTTTACACATTACACTAAAACCTTTGTCCAGCTCACAGAATGACATTTTTCTTTTGACTCTTACATGCATGTTCATGTTGTTGCATCTTGTTTATTACATAATTATTGGTGCCCCAGATGCAACTTTTACTACTAATAATTGTAATGTACAAAAATGACTTGAAGCACATTACATTAAAGATACACTGTGTAACTTTTATGGTGGAGGGTCTGTCACCTGCTTCTCTCCATGGACATACTGGCTGCAATGTTCCACAGTGTGTCAATTAGCTCTACAAAGAGTGCAGCTGACACCACAAGACCGAGTTACACTGCAAATTTCTCTGATCTGGCCAAGATTTTAAAACTTTAGAAAATATCAGGTTATTCATCTTGTTTCCAGATTTATTATCTAATTAATAGTTCTGAGTTGCTTCATTCTATTCTAGAGGTAGTTTATTTTAAGATAACTTGTTAAGTAAAATTATTTGTCCATGCAGCAAGATCATTTTAACTACTTTTAAGTCATTTTCTAATAGATTTAAAGGGACAGTTCGGAATTTTGGACATTGCACCTCATTTCCTATTGAGCCAGAGTGTTGGAGACGTGTGGAGACACTTTTTTTAAATATTCCATCCAGTCCTTGTATTTAGAGAGGTTGCTGGTGCTAGGCTAGTGCATGTCAATGGCCATAGATGTCCTGCCACTAAAAACAGTCTTACCCATCCTGTGCAGTGTGAGTCTAAGAAACTGTCTCCTAAATTTATTGGGCCTTTTGAAGTTGAGCGTGTCATCAGCCCCTCTGCAGTCAGGTTGAGATTGCCTTCCTCTCTTAATGTTCATCCTACCTTCCATGTCTCCCTCCTGAAGCCTGTCTCCTCTAGCGCCCTCTGGCCGAGCCCCTTCCGCCCCCCAGGTTGTGGACGATCACCCGGCCTTCTCTGTGCGCCGTCTGTTGGATGTTCGGCGGCGGGGTCGGGGTTTAAAGTTCCTGGTGGACTGGGAGGGGTACGGGCCTGAGGAGTAGGGATGGGCGATATCTCGATATTTAAAATATATCGAGATATTTCTGAAACTCGATATGAATTCTGACATATCGATATATCGCTATAATGCTTACGTTTACTTCCGGTTTCGCCGCTTCGCTTGTTTTGCCTTTTCTGTGCCGCGCTCGCCCGCGCTTGCCTCTGCCTCCTCGCTTTTGTCCCCCGAGCGTCTCCGCGCAGCCCGGGGCTCGGTCGCGTACTAAACCAAGACTAGGACCAGGGCTCTACAGTGTGCCCATTTCACTTGCATTTGCGAGCAAATATTTCGGTGTGCGAACGTGGAAAACAAAACGGGCACATCTGTGCGAGTGCTTTTGCAGCCACAATAAGGAGCTGCACACAGACGTAACATGACGAGTTAAACTTTCTAAATGCATGCGTGCCCAGTGCGAGCGCAACCACGTGACACCTTCGACCGCACACGACCCCAGTATACAAGCTCCGTGTGCACCGATATCACTCATACGAACAAACTCCGCTTCAAAACACACCCAAGTCTACCTTAAACGAGGAGCGCCCCGCAGCACGACCCACACCTGTCCCACCACTCAGTAGACACCCCCACGCCACTGGACTTCCTCCTCCGCCAAAGCAAGAGCTTTGTCTTGGTCTTGTCTCGGAGTCGAGTGCATTTGGACTCGGTCTTGTCATGGACTCAAGCTCTGAATACTGAGTGCGGCCATTTTTCATTAAGGCTGCTGCTGTCACCAATAAACTCATCCTGGTGTGCGGGAGCGTGCAGGGCTTCTCTCTGCAGCCTGTGCCAAATGCCAAATAAATCAGTTTGTCACAATGTGTGATTGATTTGGAAAATGTGCAGAGACTAAATACCACTTTAAAACAAGAGAATGTAACTCCAGTTTGGAATTTGAAAATACAGGTTTAAAAATCCTGCACACTTTATTCACTTTGAAGCAGTTTTATGTAAAGTGCCAGTGGAAGTTCTCTTAAAGAAGAGGTTCTTAAAATGTGGGTGAGGGTCCAAAAAGGGGTGCAGAGTGTTGAAGTGCAGTACTAAAGGAATATTAATCAGATTGTTTTTTTGTTTTTGCAGTAGTTTGGGAGGGAGGAGTATTTTTCCTGTAAAGATATCGAGATATATATCGTATATCGAGATATAGCAAAATATATTGAGATATATTTTTTGGTCCATATCGCCCAACCCTACTGAGCAGCGTTCATGGGTTCCCCTTTCATTCATTTTGGACCCTTCTCTTATTCATGATTTTTACATTCTCTATCCTAACAAGCCTGGGTCACCAGGTAGCGCCCTTTGAGGGGGGGTACTGTTATGGGTTTAGTTTGTGCTTTGTTTTCCCCTCCCTCTTTTGTGTTTTTCCCATAGGGCAGTGTGTGGCAGGGGGCGTGGCTGGCTTCTGGTGCTGCAGATGAGGGACACCTGCTGCTAACTGACTCATCAGCCTGAGTATTTAGCCTGGCCATTGCAAGCACCTAACTGCCAGATAACTCCGTCCTGTTCGGTAGTGCTTGCTCATGTTCTTCTTGGATCACGTACCTGCATTTTTGCTTACCTGCTTCTCCTCTCATGCCAGTTTCCCTCCGTGCCTAGAACCCCCTGGTGACCTGTCCTCTGTCCTGGGGTCATCTACTGCCGGCCAGCTCCCTGCCTCCTCTGCCTGCCTGGGTTTTGTAATAATAAACTTTGTTAAACTGCTCCTGCCTTCTGCCTCTGCTTTGGGGTACCTCTTGTAACCGCAACAGCAAGTTTTTAGGTCAATAACAACTCCATTCCAGACAAAACAACATCTCCAATGGGACAAGCAGGTGGCGGACCCTCTACCAGAAAAGTTACACAGTGCATCCTTTGAGTTAATCGAACTGTGTGCAAAAGCAGTAAGGAAAAAAAGGTAAGTTACAACAACATGCCCTGATATACAAGACTGTTAAGTACCCTCACCCCTCCTTGCACCCACCCTTTTGCCCCTTTTTCACCAATGGAAAGCAGATGGCCTGGGCCCGTTACAGAGAAGCGCTGCTGTTGGCCAGGCGGCAGAGGAAACTTCTCATCGCAGCTCATCCATCATCGGGCTGTGGGCAGGAGGATGGAGGAGGGGCAGGAGAAGGGGTGAAGGGGAAGGAGGAGGGCAGGTCTGGACTGTCTCAAACGCCTTCACTTATTCACATGGCACATTCACGGCGCTTGTATTCTGGATCACGCCTCACTCCTCTTTCATTAGGTTTTCAGAGGTGGAGGGCGCTAACTACATGCGCTTATATGACTGTAATTAGGGGTCATTTGGAGTTTTTTCTTTTTATAAGGTTAGATTTTTCATGTGAGTATAAAATAAGACTGAAACTGTTTGTAAGGTAACTTGGAGTTGATGTGTTTGTGTAGGTCTGGGAGGTCTGTTTGTGCTGAATGGCTCTATTTGATTAAAGCGCCCATATTACGATACTTTCTGATCTGCTATGTTTCCTCATCACAAACAGACCTGGAGTTGTGTTTTGTTTCATTGAGTACTTCTCTCAAAGGGAAAACACTCTGTTCCACCTTGTGATGGCATGTGATAATACAAAAAGTGCTCCACTGTGTTTTTGATCTCCACACTCCTTCGCTAGAATCATTTGGTTAATTTCAGCCACATAAACAAGGGCATATTCAAATGTCTCAGTTCAAAATGTGCATCATATATTCAAATGCTCCCTAGCAAGGACCATGCCAACAACACATGTGCAAAGAGAAAAGAGTTTATTATAGGAAGAAGAGGTGAGGTGGGATGGCTGGGTTGAGACTCAGGGTGGGGTTCAGTCTCAATCTTCGCATGGCCCAGCAGGAACGGGACCCCCCTCGTAGGCATCTTATGTCTGGAAGTGAACAGATATGGGTTGGAAGGGTGGGGTTGAGTTATTTGGGACAAGCTGGGTTGGGTTTGGGATAGGCTGCTATAAATAAGCTTCTGGGAAATTGAGGTGTGGTAGAAGTGAACTGTGATTCGTTGGAGAGGAGGCGAGAGCGGTTGAGGCATGGTCCTGCTCCTCAACCTAAGTTAATCATATTAACTACATTTAATAAATGAATGGTCATGTATTCTTGATTTGTTTAGTATTGTCATTAGTACCATATTTTCCGGACTAGTGAGTGCACCGGTATATAAGCCGCACCACGCTATTTAAAAAATAAAGACAAGAAAAAAGTTGTACAAGCCGCAACCGGGCTATAAGCCACTGATATCTATGTTGAAAAATGAGATATTTACTGCATATACAGAACGAGTTTGTACTGTAAATGTACATGTATGTATCTGAACAGATTCTTTCCGAACAGTGCCTTTTAACACGGCAGCAAAGAAAAGAACCAGTAACTGACCTTAATTTCTCCTGTGCAGTGAAACCACAAGTCACTTTAATCATCTCCGCTGACGCCGAGCTTACGTGCAGCAGCACGGCGGTCTGCGCAGGATTTTCAGTCCCGCGCCCGCTCCTGCATTCTTCAGTACCGCTACCACCCGCGTCGTGCGGTTGCGCTCCCGCCCGTGCCCGCAATAGCTTTCAGAATGTTCTTTCAGATGCTCTTACTACATCCAAGGTCTCGCACCGCGCTGTTTTGTGTTGGTCCCGCAGGTGCAGGGCTCTACAGCGGTTTCCTTCCCGGAGCAAGATCGATGTCCTTCAACTTAAAACTTGCATCATACAAACTCCTTCGTGTGCTTTTCATGAAGGGGCAAGGATTTGAAAATAATTACCAGTTAGTAATTTGTCATGCATGTTATATCTGCTAAATAAAAAGTAGCATATTCTTCTCCGTCTATCTTGTTTTTGAAACTCCGGTTAGAGCGTCCCTAGCGGTGGAAGAAACAAAATCTAAATTTAGCCGCTCCGCACTAAAACCAACATGGTTCAAAGCCTGGGAAAAAAGTAGCAGTTTATAGTCCGGAAAATACGGTATTATTATTGTTATTATGAAATTAGTGTTAATGACAATTTATTTATGGCCATTTAACATTTTCAAGTGAATAACGTACAAATTTACATAAAATATTTGTCATGTGGTGCCCCCTTACTGGTTGTGAATGGTTGGTGCCACTGGTACGTCCCACTGGCCCATATGGATAATCCGGCCTTGCTTGCAGTTGCTAAAAAGGTAAAAGGAGCTGTTAACTTGAAAACTACAACTGCATGACATCACAACGTGGAACTATTGTGTCACTCAAACATGTGTGAATGAAACAAAACACAACATTAACAAAACTCAAAAGAGTCAATTTTGTGTAATATAAGACATTTAATCTATTTTCTGTTAGTTTGTCCATTTGTAGTATCAATGGCCCCTCCACAATTCATTCACAACTGGTTCAGTTGAAATTGCACCCATGTGTATTAAAGGGGCACTATGTAACTGCCACCTGCTTGTCCCCATGGAAATGTTAATGCTTTGAGTAGAATATCCAACTTATTTATCACCATAAAAATGTAGTGACACATGGCCTAATTATAGGTCAGATCTGTTAAGAGGCAACACAGTAAATATTCTGTTGAAATATAGATTTAAGCTTTTATGTTTAGCAATAAAACCACCAGTAACTGAATAAATGCTAGATCATTTTAATGCCATACTGTGAAATATTCCCATTAAACCATTAATAGCTCCTTGTTGATAAGCAGAAAAGTTACATAATGCACCTTTAAGAAAATATTTGTCTAACTTTTACTTCAAAATATTTTCCCACAACCTTTCCCAAACATTTAACCGTACATAGTGTCTCCTTGAATCCACATTTTGTCCTGTCAAAACGTCGTGCTCGGAGAGGAGAGAGGCCAGTCTCTTAATCTGTGTGCTGTCTGTCTCGCATCGTGCTCTTGTTATCCCCACACACTTTTATTCTCAGACTACAGAAAGGTTCAGTTATGTGAGTTATGTCCCCCACAGCTGAGACTCATTTATCACTATCAGGACTGAAGGCGGAGGCAGGGGGCGGCGCTTGTGTCCGAGGAGAACGACCAAAACAAACCTGCCCACGCTCTCGCCATGACCACTCGTCTTCTGCTCGAGAGTGACGGAATGAAAAAGAGGTGTAGCTCACGTCAGCCTAGAGATGTAAGAATTAAAACGGATAAAAGTCTTAGTCCAGTGAGGTTCATTTGGCCTGACAGTTTGGACTGCTCACTAGCGGTCTTTCTCAAAGTGGTCACCTAATGTTGCTGTGACATGTCCTGCAGATGGCTCCGTCATCCTGCCTCCACCTGTAGGAAGACGGCACCAAAACCTGTATAAATCAGATGACTGGATGGAAAAAGAACCTAATACCATGATAGAGGTCTTGTTCTCATTGGTACAGTCAGTGTCTAAGCCATTTTAAAGCTCCTATATTATGCAAAATATGCTTTAAGCATACAGTCCCTGACAAAAGTCTTGTTGCTTATCCATTTTGTAGAAACAAAAGCTGATTGGTTTTAGAAATGTCTCATATGAAAGCTAAAACCCTCCCAAATTATGCTCAATATACTAAAATAAATTTGCTTCACTGAAGAAAGATTGATCATTTGATGAACACAGAAAGGTCAGATTTTGGCAAGACAAAAGTCTTGTCACCTTGTTATATGATGTACCCAATCCTAGATTACAGCCTCACCTGTGATCAGTTACTGATCAATCAATTAGTGGGTGTGTATAAAAAGAACCCCAGCACACCAGGCCTTCACATCAACTGCAACTTGACCTCTGACAACATGCCTAAGATCCACCCTGAGACCAAAGCGTTAATTATCAAGAGGCTGAAAACCAGATCCACTGCTGAGGTGGCTGACACCTTCAATGTGTCTCAGCGTCAAGTACAAAGAATAAGAAAAAGATATGAAAAGACTGGAGATGTTTTTGACAAGCCCAGGTCCGGCAGACCCCGCAAGACAACTGCTCGGGAGGACCGTTTGTTGATTCGAAAATCCAAGGCCCCTTTTCCACTGCAGCAGAGCTCCACCAGGCCTGGTCACCTCAAGTCCCTGTGTCAACCAGAACAGTTTGTAGAATTCTGTCTCAAAATGGCCTCCATGGTCGAATCAGTGCACAGAAACCAGCACTAAACAAAAGGCAATTAAAAAACCATGTGGCATTTGCCAAGGCCCACAGCCTGCTAAAAGGATGGACACTGGAAAAGTGGCAGAAGGTGGATTTCTCAGATGAATCCTCGGTTGAATTACATCACAGCCGCCGCAAATATTGCAGGAGACCTACTGGAGCCCGCATGGATCCAAGATTCACCCAGAAAACAGTTAAGTTTGGTGGCAGAAAAATCATGGTCTGGGGTTACATCCAGTATGGGGGTGTGCGAGACATTTGCAGGGTGGAAGGCAATATCAATAGCCTAAAATATCAAGAAGTATTAGCACCTCTTACATTCCCAACCATAAAAGGGGTCAAATTTTGCAGCAGGATGGCGCTCCTTCGTATACTTCTATCTCTACATCAAAGTTCCTCAAGGTGAAGAAGATCAAGGTGCTCCAGGACTGGCCAGCCCAGTCACCAGACATGAACATCATTGAGCATGTCTGGGGTAGAATGAAAGAGGAAGCATGGAAGGCAAAACCAAAGAATCTTGATGAACTCTGGGAGGCATGTAAGACGCTTTCTTTGCTATTCCTGATGACTTCATCAACAAATTGTATGAATCATTGTCGAACCACATGGATGCAGTCCTTCAAGCTCATGGAAGTCATACAAGATATTAAATATGGATCTCACAGCACCACTACTTAATTCACTGAAGTTATGCAACATATTTTTGTATTAGAAGTAAATTATTTGTTCAATATTCTGTAGGTGACAAAACTTTTGTCTTGCCAAAATCTGACCTTTCTGTGTTCATTAAATGATCAATCTTTCTTCAGTGAAGCAAATTAATTTTCGTATATTGAGCATAATTTGGGAGGGTTTTAGCTTTCATGTGAGACATTTCTAAAACCAATCGATTAATTTAAAGTTTGTTCCTACAAAATGGATAAGCGAAAAGACTTCTGTCAGGGATTGTATTAGAATTTTGTTACCTCCTCAAAAACAGACATGAAGTTGTATTTTGTTTCATTCGTATTCATCTGTTTACATCTTCAAAGCTCAAAATGCTCTGTTGAAGCTGTAGTTTATAAGTTAACAGCTACCTTTTACTTTTTGTTCAGTAGAGACAGACAATTCCAGGTTTGAAATGATCCAAATGATTCTAGTAAAGTCCCAGTCCTGGTTACCTTGTCATCATCAGTGGTATAATACTCCCTACAATAGAAGCAAAGGGAGATTGGACTGCAGTATAATGGACAATATGATCAGTGTCTTAAGGGTTCATGTCTCCGGGTCTTGTACTGATGGTAAATAAACTCTGAGAAGAAAAGTACAAAAATACAAGTAGTAAGTAGCACTGGCAGTGAGTAAAACAGAATACCTCTACCTACGTAATCAGCAAAGATCACTCCATCCAAAACGCAGGGGCAATTTACAAGCACAGAAGTCATTTTGTGAGAGTTTAAAACCTTCACTTAACAAAACTAAAGTGCTGTCATTTATTTGTATTTGTCATATCACCACTCTTATGCAGTTTAGACAACTTTTGGTCCTTGTTGACACGATCGTTGCTAGGTAACAATTGTGGAATTACCTCGAACCGTGTCATATCTGCTGCCTATATACAACCAGAGAGTAAAATTATGATCAGCAAAATTGTTTGCATAATTCTTTAGCCATCCAGGTATGATCCATAGAAAGATAAATTCATATCAAATGGACAACAGATTTCAATATTTGCCATTCACCAAAAAATATAAAAAAACTAGACAAAGTTTTTAGTAAAATCTTCAATATAAGACAAAAAAAAAAAAAAGCTTAATGTTGACTTGAACATTTGTATTTCTAGCTCCGCTCCTTCAGGTATGACTCAATTGTCTCCTTTTTGCATTATAAGTTTTGAAAATACTGCATTTTGAGCATTATTATCATTGAGTTTTAAAAAATATATAAATCAAATGGCATGTCCTGACAGTTACCCTTACCTGAGTAATAGTTTCCCCCAAATAATAATGCTACTCTTATTATTTGAGTACAATTTTTAGCTACTCTGCCCACTTCTGAATGTAATGATCTTAACTAGCAATGTAACAATAAATGAAATATGGTGATATCGTATGGTCAAAGGTCTCTCAATAATATTGTGGACCATCACAATATATCGAATCACAAGTCTCTTTGCTTAAATGAATAGTTCTGATGCAGAAATAGCATAAAAAAACAGAGACCATGATCCTTTGCTCCGTTTCAGTGCAGACTACATAATAATAACTGTTCTAAGCACTTTGAAATCTTCATTCTTTGGATTAAGCCTTGTGAAGGCATTTTTAGAGGAAAAAGTAGCATATTCACAGTTTTGTAAGTCTCCACAAAATATTGTAGTAAATATCACACCGTGAGATGTATATGGTGGAAATACCATACAGACAGATTTGGATATTGTTACAGTGACAATAAATGTTGTACCAAATGACTGGTCAAAGCATTTTATAATGTCAGTCCTGTTATGTAGAATATCGTAATATTGTGAGCTTTCCCACGATATCACAATAAATATCATACTGTGAGGTTCATACTGTGATTGTATTGTGAGACTTGGGTATCGTTACACCCCTAATGTTAACTATGTTTTGCTAAAATTAGTGGTCTGACCTGTCACATGCACTTTAACTCGTCCCCACTGTGTCCCCTCCTTCACTCCACTGTAAAAATAAAAGTGTGGTGATGATCAAAACACATGGCCTGTCTTGTGTTGGCCTCCTGTGACACTAATAAGCCCAGTGACCACAGCAGCTCAGTGGGAGGGACATTCACAGCCTGTCACTGCCTCTCCTGCACACACACATACACACACACACACTCTCACACACACACTATACACACGACACACACTACAGCAGCACTGGCATTTCCACAATAGACGAGAGACACGGGTGGTCAGGACATGGTCAAATTTGAGGCTTACACGCACACACACTGTCACTCACACATATATGCACACATACGGTATACACATGCACGCACAAGGAAGCACACACACACAATTACACACACACTGTCACATACATACTAGCACTCAAACTCACACACACAAAGCCCCACACACATTTATAGAAACACACACAAGCTCACACATACACATGCATATGCACACACTCACACACTGTCACACATACACAGGCACACACACTTATAGAAACACACATATATACGCGCTCACATACACATGCGTGCACATATATACTTTCACACACACGCTCATACGTACACACGCACGCACACACACATAGCCACATGCATACACACTTATGGAAACACACATATACTCACACACACGCACACATATATACTCTCACATACACGCTCATACGTACACACATATATGCACACACTCACACCCTGTCACACACAAACACACATGCTCACACATACTTGCTCACACACTGTCACATGTACACACACAAATAGGCACACACACACACACACACACACACACTTATAGAAACACACATATACAAGTATACACACACATTCACACATACACACACACAGGCACATAGACACATACTTATAGAAACACACATATATACACTCACACATACAGGCTCACACACACACACATATGCACTCAGATGCACACACACGCTCACACATACACACACATACGCACACACACGTTCACACATGTCACACACAGGGCTGGCACACACACATAGGCACATACACACACACTTGTAGAAACACACATGTACATATACACTCTCACACGCACGCTCACACATGTCACACAAAGGGTTGTCACACGCTCACACATACACACACATATATACACTCACATGCACGCTCACACATACACACACATATACGCACTCATGCACACACACACGCTCACACATGTCACACACAGGGCTGTTACACACGCTCATACACACACATACGCTCTCACAGGCATGCTCACAAATACACACAGATATGCACTCAGACACACACACACGCTCACACGTCACACACAGGGCTGTCACACACGCTCATACACACATATACACTCTCACACGCACGCTCACAAATACACACAGATATGCACTCAGACACACACACACGCTCACACGTCACACACAGGGCTGTCACACACGCTCATACACACATATACACTCTCACATGCACGCTCACAAATACACACACAGCGCTGTCACACACGCTCTCACACAGGGCTGTCATGGTGCTGTCCTCCCCCGGGCAGGACGGCAGCTGCTCTGTCCCACTGCCACTCACGCTGATGGGAAGAATCAGACATGTCCAAAACTGTGTGTGTCCATCTCCACCTTAATGCTCTCATGTAACACCAGACACTGTAGGCTCTGTAGCAGCACAGGGGCTGGACGAAAACATGTTACCCCTTAGAATAGGCTCTATTCACGCTTACGTCACAAACCAGGAAACATGCGATGATGACTTCCGGTGTAGTTCCCAACACTGGGCTCGACCGACTGTGATCAAACCCATTGAAGTAAATGTGATCGTAGGTAAAATGAAGACTGCATACATATGTGCTGTACAAAATCATCTTGAATTTGGTGCCCTTGTCTTTTCTAATCGCATGTACCCAGGGCGCTCAGAGTTGTGCGTCGGTGAGGAAATTATGAAAACTGAGCTATGGTTGTAATTGTTGATGAGCTGCTACGATGACATGTAGATGAAGGAAACTGGGACATTTTCTCATTTTTTCTAGATTTAGTTAGACAGTCAGACTTAACTGCGAACAGAGCTCACCGGAAGTTGTCATTGCATGTTTCCAAACGTCCTCCTTGTTTGTGATGTAAGCGTGATGTTGGCTTCTATTGGTCATTTTGGGCAAAATTGAGCTATTATATTATTTAGACTTTTATCAAGATATTGTATTTTGCATTGTTGTATTTTGCATGAAAGGTCACTAATTTTAATCTTCAGGTATATGGAATCAATTTCCATACAGGTAGAGCCTTATAATTGTAAGTAGATGATTTGGGAAAGATACCTGATAGGGATGGGAGTATTGTGTATAAATATGTATATAAATATCAATATATATTAATACTGACTCAGAACAAAAGTACGTAGGTATACTGTTAAGTAAATATAAATACTCTTTAATGGGGGTGTAACAATATCAAAGTCTCACAATACGATAATGTCACAGTATGAAGCTCACGGTATGACATTTATTGCGATATCGTGGGAAAGCTCACGATATGGTGGGGGGGCTCACAATATTAAGATATTCTCCATAATAACAAGACTGACTTTCTAAAATGCTTTGACCAGTCATTTGGTACAACGTTTATTGCCATTAGGGATGGAACAATATCCAAATCTCTCTGTACAACATTGTCACCATACGATATTTCTCACATCTCACCATACGATATTTATTGCAATATTTTGTGGAGGCACAAAACTGTGAATGTGCTACTTTTTCCTCTAAAAATGCCTTCATAAGACTTCATCCAAAGAATAAAGGTTTCAAAGTGCTTAGAACAGTTATTTCTTCATGTAGTCTGCACTGAACCGGAGCAAAGGATCATGGTCTATGTAGTTCCCTCTGTTTTTTTTTGTTTTTTTTTAGCTATTTCTGCATTATAACTATTAATTTAAGCAAAGATTGTTATTGTTACATCCCTATTATCTAGCTTAGGTAAAATTAACAACATTTCACTTTTTTAGTAGATTTATTTAGTTTCTTATTTTAAGAGTTGTGTTATTCTTATCTTAAAGTTGCACTGTGTAACTCAAAAATACCTTAAAAAACAGGTATTCTGTCTGTGCGTGGGGTCGCCTCTCCACAGATCTGACCTGTAACTTGGTGTGATTTGGTCTCCATGATGATAAAAAGGTTTACTACCATACTGTGAAACATTCCAAACAAAGCAATAACGTCTTCATGGAGAAAAGTGTTTGACAGACCCTCCACCAGAAAAGTTACACAATGCACCTTTAAGTCTAACAAGATGTATTTTCATATTTTAAGTACAAAAAGACTTGTTCCACTGGTAGATCTTTTTACTCGCCAAGTGAAATTTACACAAATTATGATAAATTGTCATTCATTCACGTAATCTTAACTTGGGTAGAGTTTTGTTTTTGCAGAGTGGAATATCTTACTTACTCGGCCACAGTCCAGTGACCACAGCAAAGAAACGAGATGAATTAATTTCTTGTATAATATAATGTAGAATAGCATAATTTGACTATAAATACATCATCTGGAATATGATTTATGGAGGGGAACAGGGTTTGAGTCAGCCTCTTCTGGTGAACATTTGTGGTTTTGATCCAAAGAGTGTCGGCCCACACCAGCTCTTTCCACAATCCCACTGTACATCATTATGGTTCTTTCAATATCCTCATTTACTATAATTCTCCAGTTAAAACATGAGCACTTATTCTTCTGGTCACGCAATGGACAATATTGGTTTTCCTTGTCTTGTAGAGCTGGTTCAGTCAGGATTTATGATTGGGCTGGACCTGGTTTAGTTCTTGGTTTAGTTCTTAATTTTGGTAGCCATCTGGACATTGTTTTTGACTGGTTTAAGACATTAAGAGTTGTAGTATTTTAGCATGATTTAAACCCGGTGTCTCTAAACACGCACGGTGGCTGAGTGGCTAGCACTCATGCCTCACAGCAAGAAGGTTGTGGGTTTCTGTGTGGAGTTTGCATGTTCTGCCCGTGTCTGGATGGGTTTCCTCTGGGCCTTTCTGTGTGGAGTTTGCATGTTCTGCCCGTGTCTGGATGGGTTTCCTCTGGGCACTCCAGTTTCCCCCATCAACTCAAAACATGCACTGTAGGTGTGAAAGTTGTGTGAGTGAGTGTTGGTGGTGGTCGGAGGGACCGTTGGCGCCGCTTGGCTTGGCAGCCGCACCTCCGTCAGTCTGCCCCAGGGCAACTGTGGCTATAACAGTAGCTTACCACCACCGGGTATGGAGTGAATGAAGAATGCTCTGTAAAATGCTGTGTAAAGCACTTTGGGGACATGTGTCTGTGTAAAGCGCTATATAAATAAACCTTACCTTACCTAAACCAGTACCATCAATTGAAAATGGGTTCTGGTTAGGATCTGGAAGGTCTTGATTTCCAAAACAGTGTCCAGATGATTGCCTCTCGTCATTTTTGTCCTTTGTTTTGGGCTTGCAGGTTAAGGCATGTTTTTGTTCTGGGTTTATCCCAGATTGGTCCTGCTTAAGGTCTGCTTTTGTTAGGCAAGGACAGTTTTTTGAGCTTCATACAGTATTATAACAGTGTTCTCCTCATTGAAAACATGCTTTAAAGGGACAGTTCGGAATTTTGGACATAGGGCCTCATTTTCTCGTGAGCCAGAGTGTTGGAGACATGTAGAGACACTTTTTAAAATATTCCAAAATAAAAATATTCAGTCCTTGTATTTGGAGAGGTTTCTGGTGCTAGACTAGTGCATGTCAATGGCCATAGTTGTCCTGCAGTCTGAGAAGTAAAACCAACCTTGCATTTGAAGGATTTATGTCTGAGCAGCAACAGCAAGTTGTAAAAATGTCATACTGTGGAACATTCTAAGCAAAGCAATGACATATCCATGGAAACAAGCTGATAACAGACCTCTAAAATTAGAAACTAAAATTAAATGTTGCTTGAAAAACACACTTGTTCTACTTTATATATATATATATATATATATATGTGTGTGTGTGTGTGTGTGTATATGTACATGTCATGCGGCTGGTTAGCTCAATGGATTAGTCACTGGACTTTCCCATGGACCTGGGTTCGAATCCCCCCTAAGGACATTAGGAGCAAACCAGTGTGGGTCCTTGGGCAAGACCCTTTACGATAAAACTTACGAGATGCCGGCTCAGACGTCGCTACTGGAACAAGACGGAAATGGGCGAGATGCGAGAACCAGGCTCTGTTGGAATGCTACTACTCCAGTAACCCTAGTCAGAGGGGTTACATGAACAGGATGTGGGAGAAATGGTTACTACGATAACCACAGTCCAATCTAACGGCCAAACAACTAGTAGCTCAGTGTTCCAACATCCACAAACGGCAACTGCTATCACAACTAGAGATTGACGAGGTACAACACAAATGCTACGGCAAGGGGGAGCCAGGACGCCAGGTCAGAGGGGAGTTAACACCAACTACACTAACTAACACTAACCCAATAAGTATCACGCTGAGCGAGGCAGCGACTGACCTGAAAGATAAGATCATGGCCCGGATGAACACAAGGCAACCCCGACGCCAGTTACACAGACTAAGTGAAGTACCATCTGAAAGTCTGCTAGAGGATGTGAATGCAGCACTCAGAGCGATCCCTACCACAACCATCACTGAGACCAATGAGCTGATCTACACTTCAGCAGCAGTGATCCTAGAGGTGTTGGGCTATAAGAGCAGCCATGGGAGCCATGAGATACAATACCCACCATGGAAAAGACGGTTAGAGGCTAAAATCAAGGAAATGTGGCGAGAAGTGAGCCAACTGTCAGAGGCCCAGAAATGCAAGTGCAATGAAAAAGCGAGTACCCAAGAGGTACAGCCAGATGCCCATACCTGAAGCACTCGAAACTGCCAAACAAAGGCTCCAAGCCTTGGCCAGCCACCTAAAGAGGTACACGAGAGAGAATGAAGCCAGACACAACACAACCTTTCACAACCATTGCTGTTCTGCATAGGTCTGAACCCCCTCAGCCAAATAATCCACTACACTGGCTATGGATACCGACTCAGAAATGGGGCCACCATCAGTCACCTCCTCTACATGGATGACATCAAGCTGTACGCTAAGAGCGAGCGAGACATCGACTCACTGATGGACACCACCGGGATCTACAGCACAGACATTGGAATGTCATTCGGGCTCGAGAAATGTAGTAGGATGGTGAAAAAGAGAGAGAAGGTAGTCCACACAGAGGGGGTCTCACTCCCAGAGGGAACAATAACAGACATTGAGGACAGCTACAAGTACCTTGGTATCCCACAGGCATATGGCAACCTTGACGAGGCAACAAGGAAAGCGGCGACAGACAAATACCTGCAAAGAGTACGGCAGGTCCTAAGAAGCCAGCTCAATGGCAAGAACAAGGCGCAGGCAATAAACAGCTACGCCCTGCCAGTGATCAGATACATAAGTTGGCCAAAGGAGGAGATACAGAGCACAGATGTTAAGACACGAAAGCTCCTGACCATGCATGGAGGGTTCCATCCCAAGTCCAGCACCCTGAGACTGTACACGAGCCGGAAGGAAGGAGGCCGAGGACTAGTGAGTGTGGGAACCACTGTCCAGGATGAAACATCCAAGCTCCACAAGTACATCAGTAACAATGTACTTGGGGCGTACCATCGAAACATAACTGAAGTGGCCGATATCAAGAAGTCCTACCAATGGCTGGAGAGAGCTGGTCTGAAGGACAGCACAGAGGCACTCATCCTGGCTGCACAGGAGCAGGCCTTGAGCACCCAAGCAATAGAGGCCCAGATCTACCACACCAGACAAGACCCAAGGTGTAGGCTGTGCAAAGAAGTGCCTGAGACAGTCCAGCACATAACTGCAGGGTGTAAGATGCTGGCAGGGAAAGCGTACATGGAGCGACATAACCAAGTAGCGGGCATAGTGTACAGAAACATCTGTGCAGAGTACGGGCTGGAAACCCCAGGATCAAGGTGGGAAACGCCTCCAAAGGTTGTGGAGAATGAGTGGGCCAAGATCCTGTGGGACTTACACTAGAACACTAGAACTGGTCCCAGCCCCCAGTCTACTTCTGTCACATGACCCTGTGTTTTCACACCTGCCTGTTTTGCACTGATCATTACCTGCACTGTTATACTCTTATACTCTTTTACTCTATATTATTATATTCCTGTAAATTTGTAAATTTTCTTGTTATATTATAGATTTCTTTTTCTACTTTATTTTATTCTATTTTATTTGTTGCATGTCAGTGTTTGTCTACATCCTGCTCCAAGTACCGCAGCAATTTCCTAATGTTGTGATCCTGTTCACTCATATGGCAATAAAAACATCCTGATTCTGATTCTGAAACATTCTGATTCTGATTCTGACTTCCAAATACAGACTGACAGAATGGTGATGGTGAACCAACCAGACATCGTGGTTCTGGATAAGCGAGAGAACAAAGCCGTGGTGGTGGACATTGCAATACCGAGCGATGGCAATGTCAGGAAAAAGGAACATGAGAAACTAGAGAAATATCAGGGGCTCAAAGAAGAGCTGGAGAGGGCCTGGAAGGTGAAAGCATTGGTGGTGCCTGTGGTGATCAGAGCACTTGGGGCTGTGACCCCCAAACTGGATGAGTGGTTGCAGCAGATCCCAGGAAGGACAACGGACATCTCAGTGCAGAAAAGCACAGTACTGGGAACAGCAAACATACTGCGCAGAACTCTCAAGCTCCCAGGACCCGAGCTAATGAGGGTGAGAGAGACCAACCACCGTGGAAGGTGAGAAACGCGTTTTTATATATATATATATATATATATATATATATATATATATATATATATATACACACACACACATATATACATGATGAAGAAATAACTGTTCTAAGCACTTTGAAATCTTCATTCTTCACAATAAATATTGTACCGTGAGGTTTATACTGTGACAATATCGTGAGACTTGGATATTGTTATACCTCTATTGTTAAGACCTGGTTTGAACCTGCTTTAGACCTGGTTTAACCCAAAACTGGAATAAAACTTAGCCTTTTTTGGAGACACAAAAATTCAAAAACTATTCACTTCTAAGAAACTTTACAATTTTAACATTTTGCTTGTAATAATACTATAACCGTGATTACATATGACACAGCATTTTCCTCCTCTTCTCTTGCGTTCCTTTCTCTTCGACTGATTCAAAACAGCCACAGTTGGAACTTTGCCTCAAATGACTGTTATATTGTGATCAAATAATCCATTTTGGAGGATTTGAGAGGGCTTTAGTGGTGAGATGTCAGCTCAAGTGGTCCAATACTCTGGGATAATTGTGTTTTATGAATTAATTTTCCATTTAAGTATCTATTACGGGCCATTAGAGAAGGCATCAGCTCAGGTTGTAAGTGTTTGGGGTAATTGTTAAACAGCGCAAATGACACTATCTGCATTTCAATTGGGCTGCCCTTGAGGTGTAAGCCGAGCCTTGGTAAAAGAAGCTCAAAATGATTTCAAAGTATGAATTTGAAATGGCGGATTATAATGTTTTAGTTGGAACAGGAGCAGTTTTGGTGGAAAAATAAATGAGCAAGTAAACTGGGTAAACTCGTGATCACTTGCTATAGAAATGGATAAAGAGGCTATATCACGCTGTTTTCTGATCTATGTTATAATGTTGTTTTCTCATCACTAACATAACTGGAGCTGTGTTTCGTTTCATTCACACATTTTTAACACACAAATTCTCCATATTTAGGCATATTTAGGAGTTCTCTTAAATAGAAAACACTCTGTTCCACCTTGTGATGTCATGTGGTAAGACAGGAAGAAATAGGAAGAATACATAATAATTTTGATAATGTTAGACCTGGAATTGCCAACCTCTGCTTAACTGAAGGTAAAAGGAAGTTCAGTTAACTTGAAAACTACCACTTTGTGATCACAAGGTGGAATAGAGAGCTTTGAGCTTTGGCGATGTAGACAAACTAATAATAAAGAGTTACTCAAACATGTAGAGGAATGAAACAAAACACAACTCCAGGTATGTTTTTGAGGACGTAACAACATTATAAAATGGCTTAAAGTAAATTTTGCATAATAGAGGTACACTGGAAAAAACTAATATCTAGGTAAGTTAAAATGACTCAAATTTAGAAAATGTTACTTTGAGTAAATTCAGCTTGACAGGTGAAATTATCTGCCAGTAGAATAAGTGTTTTTCTCTTAATTCATGCAACATTCAATTTAGTTTCTTATTTTAAGTTCAAAAAGTAGTTCTTTTTTATTTTAAGTGTAAATGTATTTCTTATTCTGCTGGCAGATAATTTTACTTGTCAAGTGAAATTTACTCAAATCATGGTAAAACTTTCTTAATTCAAGTCAGCTTAAATTGACTAGATTTTTTTTTTTGCAGTGTAATAAGTGTTTTATTGTCAGACAATGAGGAAGTGCACTGTTAGCATGCTAATTGTTCACTGTAAATAATTAGGATGCTCAGAATGCAAAGGTAAGTATGGAAAAACGTTGGACCACTGCAAACTAAAACAAACTAGCAATTTTTTTTTTTTTTTTTTTACATTTTGACACCTTTAAAAATAGAACAATGAAGTGGTTATGCAAAATGGCTAAGCCTATTATTTATCCTAACAATGTCACAAAGCGGTAGTTTTCAAGTGAACAGCTCCTTTTACCTTTTGTTCAGAAGAGCAGGCAACTCCAGGGCTTAAATGTTCCAAATGATTCTAATGAAGGGGTTTGGAGTTTAAAAACTCAATGGAGCACTTCCTGTATTCACCATTAGAGAAGAACTCAGCCTAAATATGCAGGGTTTGTGTGTTAAACGTGTGAATGAAACAAAACCCAACACAGTCATAGAGAAATAAGCGACGGAGGAGCTTTTGAGTTCGTCAGGGGGTAGCGAGTACACTTATATTAAGAGCTTGAGAATTGGGTTGCTATGATTGGCTGGTGTCATGGAAGGATATTTTTCTGTTTCCTAACCATTCTGACTCTTCCAGACATACCCCGAAGTCCAAACACCATAAACACCACTTAAAATCATCACTATAAAACCCTCCTCGTCTGAATTCAATTTGAGTCCACTTTGCTCCGACTCCCTCCCAGTTTCACTGCGTTTCCCATGATGCAAAGTGATAATTTTATTGACTAAGACACACGTACAGTTTATGCTGAGTGATATGCATATAAAACGGACAGCGCCGGAGGTCTGTGGGACAAGCTCGCCCGTATTGCGTTTAAAACACCACGTAGCTCGCGCCAAACCCAGGAAGGCTGGGTGGCAGGGCTGAATCAACACTCTCAGACCAACGACCGATCATCTGTCTTGTTCAGCCCGCTATACAAATCAAACACGCTTCCCCTCTTCTCATAAAGCGAACTTTCCGTGCTGCTTTTGGCCGGCCTCGATCATGCAAGCCTGGGTGGTCACTGGGGGTGCGGACCGTGGACGCACGAAAAGCTCTTTTCAGGCTGACCGCACGATTGCTACCGTTTCGCGTTACTGGTTTTAACTCTCAGCTGAGTAAATGGTCTCGAGGGATGACACACGCTTCAAGGTTGCAGGCACTTCCCAGAATGCATCGCTTCCTTCTTCTTTTGGTTTGTTTTGAGGTCAGAGCTTCAGTTTTAATGGTTTGGGATGATCCCCCCCCCCCTCTTTTCTTTCTTTATTTCATTCATTAAAACAAAACAAAAGCAAATGGAACATACTTGTGTTTATACAACAATGTACTTTTTTTTTACATAGAAGTATTATATCTTTTCAATACTTTCACACTTTTCTTAAAAACTTGAATAGGTTTGGAAGTTTTATTTTCACAAGCAAGACTGTTCCATCCTTGGATTGAGATACATTGCTTCTTTGGTTTTGTTCTAAATTGAGGTTTAGAAAAAAAATCAGTTTGTCTTAATTTATAACTACTTTCTCTCTGTTTTGCAAGCTGTTTGGTAATGTTGGCGAGCTTTGTACATAGTTTTGAGGAGGTTAGATTCTACCAATTCTTTAAATTTGAACATTTCTAATTGTATAAATATTGGATTTGTGTGTATCCACTTCCATTTATGACACAAACAGCACGTCAGTGCGTTATCCAGTAGAGACAAGGCACTTTTGTTAAGACAATCTTTGACTTTGTGTAACACAGCTATTGTTTGGGATACTTTTGATTTTACTTGCTCTATGTGAGGTTTCCATGTCAACTGTTCATCAATTATAACACCTAAAAACTTGATCTCGGGTGTTCTATCGATCTCTAATCCTTGTATGAACAATCTTGCAGTGATGCCTTTCTTTTTGCAACTAAAAAATAGAAACTTGGTAAATTTATAGTTAGTTTGTTAGCATTGAACCATGTCAAAACTTTCTGAAACTCATTCTCTGCCATTTGTATAACCTCGTTTATATTTTTTCCTGAGTAAAATAATGTGGTATCATCTGCAAACAAAATGCATTTAAATAAACTGGAAACAGACACAATGTCGTTAACAGAAATAATCATCATGTTGCTATCTTCTCAAAAACACAAGGACTTTTTTTTATAGCAGATTTTCAGATACAAACAAAATGAGCAGCTTATAAAAGTATAAAGTTCATAGAAAACAAACAAAACAAAAAAAAACAGACAAAAAAACTGTGAACATGAACATATTCACATATAATGGAATACATTAAACTAGTTCAAAAAGGATATAAGAAAACCAGCCTCTTTTCTCTCTTTTCTCTCAGTTAGGCTACAGGAAGTAAAATACAACTCCAGGTATGCATGGGCAACAATACAGAAGCTCCTTAAAGTCAACTGTGAATAATATGTGCAATTTAATGCCATACTGTGGAACATTCCAGGCATAGGAAGGACCTCACCATGAAGACCAAAAAGTACAAAAAGCTGTCCATCTCGAAGTTATAAAACATAAAATATTAAGAGTAAGTTAAATAAATTGATACTTTGCAGCTGATGTCCTCAAAATTCCCTGTAGTTGTGATGCTAACTGTAGGCTCTGCCCTGTCTGAACCTCTGTTAAGACTTTTTTTCCCCTTTTTTCCTTATTTACTGTGCAATGCTTCTTCGTATATAGAAGTTTTAGTTTTTCTTTCAGAAAAATGAAAAAGTGTGTATACATTTGATGTTTAAATGATGATTGTCTTATATTTGTTCACACATCAATGAAAAATATATGAAAATTTTATAACAACCCCGTAATGTGAACCATTAAAGAGTCAATTTTGCGTAATATAGGACATATTACGCAAAATTTACTCTTGTCGATGCGGCCGTTCGTAGCTGTGGCCGTAAGGTCTGCGGTGCCTGTCGCGGCAGCAATCCCCGAACCCGGTGGTGGACACCGGAAGTAAGGGATGCCGTCAAGCTGAAGAAGGAGTCCACCGGGCCAGTAAGGCCCGGTGGACTCCTGGAGCAGCTGATGGGTACCGTCGGGCCAAGCGTGCTGCAGCTCAGGCGGTTGCAGAGGCAAAAACTCGGGTCTGGGAGGAGTTCGGGGAGGCCATGGAGAAGGACTATCGGATAGCCCCAAGGAAATTCTGGCAAACCGTCCGGCGCCTCAGGAGAGGGAAGCGGTCCTTCACCAACACTGTTTACAGTGCGGGGGGAGAGCTGCTGACCTTGACTGGGGATGTTGTCGGGCAGTGGAAGGAATACTTTGGGGATCTCCTCAATCCCACCGTCACGTCCTCCGAAGAGGAGGCCGAGGCTGGGGACACAAAGGCGGACTCATCCAATACCCTGGCTGAAGTCACTGAGGTGGTCAGAAAGCTCCTCGGTGGCAAGGCTCCGGGGATGGATGAGATCCGTCCTTAGTACCTTAAGTCTCTGGGTGTTGTGGGGCTGTCTTGGCTGACACGTCTCTACAACATCGCGTGGCGGTCGGGAACAGTACCTTTGGATTGGCAGACCGGGGTGGTGGTCCCTCTGTATAAAAAGGGGGACCGGAGGGTGTGTTCCAACTACAGGGGAATCACACTCCTCAGCCTCCCCGGTAAAGTCTATGCCAGGGTACTGGAGAGGAGAGTTCGGCCGATAGTCGAACCTCGGATTCAAGAGGAGCAGTGTGGTTTTCGGCCTAGTTGTGGAACACTGGACCAGCTCTACACCCTCCATCGGGTGCTCGAGGGTTCATGGAAGTTTGCCCAACCAGTCCACATGTGCTTTGTGGACCTGGAGAAGCATTCGACCGTGTCCCTCGTGGTGCCCTGTGGGGGGTGCTCCGGGAGTTTTGGGTCCGGGGCCCTTTGCTAAGGCCTGTCCGGTCCCTGTATGACCAGAGCAGGAGCTGTGTTCGCATTGCCGGCAGTAAGTCAGACCTGTTCCCGGTGCAGGTTGGACTCCGCCAGGGCTGCCCTTTGTCACCGGTTCTGTTCATTGTATTTATGGACAGAATTTCTAGGTGCAGCCAGGGGCCGGAGGGGGTCCGGTTTGGGAACCACAGGATTTCATCGCTGCTTTTTGCGGATGATGTCCTGTTGGCTCAATCGAACCAGGACCTGCAGTGTGCACTGGGGCGGTTTGCAGCCGAGTGTGAAGCGGCTGGGATGAGAATCAGCTGTTCCAAATCCGAGGCCATGGTTCTCGACCGGAAAAAGGTGGATTGCCCTCTCTGGGTGGGTGGGGAGTCTCTGCCTCAAGTGGAGGAGTTCAAGTATCTCGGGGTCTTGTTCACGAGTGAGGGGAGGATGGAGCGTGAGATTGACAGGCGGATCGGTGTGGCATCGGCAGTGATGCAGTCGCTGTATCGGACCGTTGTGGTGAAGAGGGAGCTGAGCCGAAAGGCGAAGCTCTCGATTTACCGGTCAATCTACGTTCCTACCCTCACCTATGGTCATGAGCTCTGGGTAATGACCGAAAGGACAAGATCGCGGATACAAGCGGCCGAAATGAGTTTCCTCCGCAGAGTGGCCGGGCGCTCCCTTAGAGATAGGGTGAGGAGCTCGGTCACACGAGAGGAGCTCGGAGAAGAGTCGCTGCTCCTCCACGTCGAGAGGAGCCAGCTGAGGTGGCTCGGGCATCTGGTCCGGATGCCTCCTGGACGCCTCCCTCGGGAGGTGTTCCGGGCATGTCCCACCGGTAGGAGGCCCCGGGGAAGACCCAGGACACGCTGGAGGGATTATGTCTCTCGGCTGGCCTGGGAATGCCTCAGGGTCCGTCCGGAGGAGCTGGAGGAAGTGGCTGGGGAGAATGAAGCTTGGGAGCCCCTGCTTAGACTGCTGCCCCCATGACCCGGCCCCGGATAAGCGGAAGAAGATGGATTGATGGATGGATGACTCTTGTGAGCTTTAATCCATGTTAGAATTGAGTTGTTACAGCCTCAAAAACATACCTAGAGTTGTTGTTTTTTTTCATTCACACATGTTTGAGTAACCCTTTATTGACCTGTCTACATCTCCAAAGCTCAAAATGCTCTGTTCCACCTTGTGATGTCATGAAGTATTTCAAGTTAACATCTTATTTTACCTTTTGTTCAGTAGAAAATGGCATTTCCAGGTCTGAAATTATCCAAATGATTTTCGATTTGAGAGAAGAATGCCATCTAAATACTGTATGCTGGATTTGTGTGTTATAAATGTGTAAATCAAACAAAACAAAACACAACTCCAGGTATGTTTGTGACGTGGAAACAACTTTATAAAAATAGCTGAGCAAAGTAGTGTAACATGGGCCCTTTAAAACTCCGGTATACACCTCTACACGCTCCTCCAGCTCAGACCAGTGCATCACAGAGCATCAGCGAGACCAATTACAAGCCCTTATCTCAGACTGGGATAATGAGGTTACACCCAGAGCAAATCCTATCATGTCCACATAACGAGATCTGAGGTCACGACGCCAACACGGACAAGCTCACGCCTTATCTGCTCCACTCACATCTCTACACTGACATCAGGGAAATTACATCCAGCCACAGCAGCCCGGTGTCAATGACTGGACTCCTACGCTCCTGACGGCTCTGGATGGGGGAGATGTGTTTGCTTTATTGTTACAGGAGTTATTTTATCATTGTTTGTGTTGTGAGCACTGGTTTTGATATGTTTTTTTAATGTAAAGCCAATGGTTGAACACATTTAGATCGGTGGATGTAGTAATTTGGCTGGAAATATTTGAATCTCTTGGCAGTTATGAAAGAAAGCATATTGTGCATGATGTAATAATCTGCAATACCTGTGGTACATTGTTATAATTTGCACATTTTGAATTGTAATATTAATCTGAAACGACTTAATAAATGATGTATACCTGCAATTCAAGGATGTAGCAGATTTTTTTATTTTTTTTATTTTCTTCATTTGTAGACAATATACTTGATATTCTACTGTTTACAAAGTAGAATTAGTAACTTACTGTACATACTGGAAGAAAAAAGGGCCCTATACTTTTCTCAAGTACACTTTTAAAGTGTTTAAAGAGGCGGCACGGTGGCTGAGTGGCAACACTCAGGCCTCACAGCAAGAAGGGTGTGGGTTCGATCCCCAGTTCGCCCGGGCCTTTCTGTGTGGAGTTTGCATGTTCCTCCCCGTGTCTGGATGGGTTTCCTCCGGGTACTCCAGTTTCCCCCATCAACCTAAAAACATGCCCGCACCCCTATGAACTAACATCAAGGACCATGTTGTCCTTGTTGTTTAAGTGAAAGTACAGATACCAAAAAAAAAAACTCAAGTGAAAGTATTGCATGAAAAAATGACTTAAAGTTCAGAATTTTTGACATAAGGCCTCATTTCCTAGTAACCCAGAGTGTTGGGAGATGTGTGGAGACACTTTTTGAAATCTTCCATCCAGTCCTTGTATTTGAAGAGGTTGCTGGTGCTAGGCTAGTGCATGTCAATGGCCATAGTTGTCCTGCCACTAAAAACAGTGCACCAAAGGCAAAACTATTAGAAGTCCAGACTGTCCATGTGAATGTCTGTGTCGATAGAATAATTTTAGAAGTAAACCCAACCTTAAATTTGAAGGATTTATGTCTGAGCAGCAGCAGTGAGTTGTACTTCCTGATAGAAAGCTCGGCAGCAGCGGACTGATATATGAGAAAATAGTCCCTCAACAAGCGACGATTCATACAATGCAAGGTTAGTTTTATTTCAAACATGATTCTATCGACATTGACATTTACATTGACAGTCTGGGGTAATAATAGTTTTGTCTCAGGTGCACTGTGAAGTGGGTAAGACTGTTTTTAGTGGCAGGACAACTGTGGACATTGACATGCACTAGCCTAGCACCAGTAACCTCTCCAAATACAAGGACTGGGTGGAAGATTTTAAAAAGTGTCACAACATGTCTCCAACACTAAGCCTCACTAGGAAATGAGGCCCTATGTCCAAAACTGTCCCTTTAAGTAGATTTTTTCATGCAATACTTTTACTTTTACTTGAGGTTTTTTTTTTTTTTTTTTTTTGCTTTGGTATCTGTGCCTTGACTTAAGTAACAAGATTCTTAACTTTTCCCACCACAGTCTCTTTCCTACTTTGGTCTAATATACATAAATTAACATGCTGACCTGATTTCATTCTATTATGAGCCACACCAAAAAACAAGTAATGAGTAAAGAAACAAAAATAAAAGTCTATCAAAACGCTTTCCCCTTTTTGCAGTGCACACTTATGTTCTCACAACTTGCACCGTTAGTGACAGGCAGCTTGATTTATGAGTCCCATTCCCCAGAGCAGACAGGCTGCACTATATATATTTTACTCACCTTTATTCCTCCTCCTCCTCACACACTTCTTTCTGTCTTTATCTACGTGTTAGTTTTCGTGCCCTTTGGGGGTGATTGATTATCCCAGAAGCTGTAGCAGTTGTGGCGGTGTCAGGAGCAGTTCTGATGCTTTTGAAATGTAATCTCAAAGTGAACCAGAGCCAGGTAGAGCCTCATCAAACACTACACATGTGCTGGGAACTTTTTCAGACGGATGAAGCCGCACTGAAAAGCAGCACGTAAAAAACTGTAGATTTGACTCAAGAAACGATAGCATAATCCCCTAGAATATGTTATAGGTGGGGTATGTTGACTATTTTGCTGTAAGGGTGCGTTTACAGTTTCACACAGAGCATATCAAAATTTGGACTGAATTTGAAACTTAACGTGGACTAGACCAGGAGTTTTAGACAAACTTTAAGTGGCTCACCCATCACAATATATTACAATAACAAAGAGGAACAATGTAAATGGTAATAATCAATTCTAAATCATTTGTTGTACAGTTGTAGGGAGTATTATCTGTTCCATAAACTTGAGTTGATATACAGTTGTAGGGAGTATTATTTGTTCCATAAGGGTGAGTTGTACAGTTGATGGGAGTATTATCTGTTCCATAAGGGTGAGTTGTTGTACAGTTGTAGGGAGTATTATCTGTTCCATAAGGGTGAGTTGTTGTACAGTTGTAGGGAGTATTATCTGCTCCATAAGGGTGAGTTGTTGTACAGTTGTAGGGAGTATTATCTGTTCCATAAGGGTGAGTTGTTGTACAGTTGTAGGGAGTATTATCTGCTCCATAAGGGTGAGTTGTTGTACAGTTGTAGGGAGTATTATCTGTTACATAACGGTGAGTTGTACAGTTGTAGGGAGTATTATCTGTTACATAAATTGGAGTGACATGTCCGAACAGCTCCCACAGTGGAGTGTTTTAGGTCTCATCTTAAAACCCACTTTTATCACCAAGGGAGTTGTGTGCTCCTCTGTGTCTTTTATTTGTTTTACTTATTTTAATGCTGTTATCTATTTATTACTACTTTTTTGCTCTTGTCTTATTTTCATGGGTTTATTGTTTTAAGACTAGTACAACCAAATTTGAGTGTTTATTTTTGTTATATACAATATAAATATCATTTTTAATTGATTGATTTTGATTTTTGATTTTAATTTTAGCATCATAACAACACTACAACCTACAATAATGTGTGACGTAACACAGTCTGTAACAACTATAATAATGTGGACACTGTACGATGTAACAGATTGTAATAATAATATAACAGTGTAACAACTGGTGGTAATGTCTGACAACCATTAATAACATGCAGCCATAATGATCTTATCCCAATCCCTGTCCTTGTATTTACCAAGGGCCAGAAGTGCAGCAATGTAGCGTAAACGTCACTTCCTTTTCAATGTTATTCTATGGCAAAATACCTGTGCCCCATCACCAAATCTTCATCCATCAAGGTCGACAAAGAACATATTTTGTCCATGAGAAATTTATCTACAACTATCAAGGCAAGCCCGTAGCCAGGGGGGGGGGTCGAGGGGGTCAGACCTTCCCCGACCCCTCCTGGCAAAACTAATGTTATGGTCATGAATAAAACATAAATAACTTGTTCCCTCAGACTGATTCTAGAATTAAAATTAAAAATCAATTTCGTAATGTAGATATTAGCATTGATAGAGAGATTTGTGCAGTTTGAATGCTACAGATGTTCACAAATTACATGTCTTGACGTACTTGAAAAGAAATAAGAGCGGGTGAGTGATAGAATTTGAGAAGCAATAGTTCTGCACTGCTTATTTTTTATTAATTATGTCAAAATCTTGTCTTGTCTCGTTCTTGTGCACCCATTACACAGCATAGTGCAAAATAAATTGTGAAAAACAAATCTAAACATATCAATAATAATCTTCATTAGATTCAGTGACTACATATTGAAGAAGTCATGCTACTGTTCCATGCCAGCTGAAATACTATTAAAAAACACATTATAAATATAAGAAGTGAGTCCATCTCCTCCAGTCTGCTTTTCTTTTTTCTACACTGAGATCCACTCCATCAGCCAATGCGCCTGGATCATTATCGGCCTCCTCCACCCGGGACTTGTCTGCTCTTTGTAATAAATGATAAATGAATTGATAAGGGCCTGTGTATCTGTTCTGAGTGAGAGAGAGTGCACTAAAGCTATTGATATGTGATCCGTGCGCTGTCTTACACCCCATCGATCATCACCGCACCGGTCTATAATGGCAGCTAGTATCTCCAGCACGACACAAACACCAATCCAACACAAAGAGAACCATTAGACAGAGGCCTATCAATACACTCTATACCGAGAAACTACTTTCCCTCATTTCTCCCGGGAGCACAGGCCCAATTAGGAGCGGCTAGAGTAGCACACAGACTGACAGCAGTTAGCAGGATGACTTATGGCTGTTTTTAATCTAACTGGGCCTAATTTCACTCCAAAAGTGACAAGTGATGGGAAATCTTTGGTAATAATGATAAATTATAATGTTGGTTTCATGCGTAGTGTGTGCAAATGACGAAAGGAACCAGATACTTTTACTAAATCTTTTGTCCCTAACTATGAAGATTCATCATTTTTGATCTAATGGTGGTAATAAAAAGTAGGAGTAAGGGAAATACTATTAATAATGCATAAATTAAAAAGCTATTGGACACTCAAATATGTTTTGCATTATTCATGCAAACTGGAGTCATATCCAGTGTAGACTGACTCAGACGTGGATGCCAGGCACCCCCTTTACAGATGAGGTCACAACATGCTGACATTCTGAGATGCTACAGGCTTTTCACACCAGAAGACCTTCCAGAGGAAATACTCCAAGACCCTCAAGAGAAAATACTTTGAGGGAATTAACACAAGGGACTGCTGGATTATGTGAAATGAAGTGTGTATTCTTCTATTGCACCTTGTGATGTAATGAAGTGGTAGGTTTAATATAAGCAGCTATTGCTGAGTTTCAGGTGACATCACAACATTCTATAGACCAATGTTACTTAATACAGATGGGGGACAAGTAAAACTAATATTGTTAAAATGAAGATTTTTGTTGCCATACAATGAGTTCTTGTGTCTAGAGTGAAAGAAATGTTCAGGTTCGACATTTGAGAATTTACATTTTGGATATTTCATGGAAAAGTAATGTAATCAATAGGGAAAACTGGCTCTTGCCCCCATCTGAGAGTATGACATCATCATATTCTAAGATCTGAAAACCACCCATAGCCCTAGATTTGAGCTTTTTTAAAAGTGTCATTTCCAGGATAGAAATTATTCTAGTGAAGGAGTATGGAGTTTATTGATCCCATCGGGATCAATAAATCATCTCTCTCTATAATAATACATGACATTACCTATATACCTACATTGCAGCTCATCGGACTAATAAAGTAACTGAAACAATCTTCAGCTTACAGACAAATGCTCTACCACTGAGCCACAGTTATACGAGCAATGGTTATGAGCACATATGAGTACAAATGTCTAGAAAGGTCTTGTATTATTATTTAAAATGACAACCCATATCAGTATATTACATTTCTGACAATTCCTGTCATGTAATACCAGATTACTGACTTCTGGCTGTTGCTCTCACCTCTCCTCAAGAAGGTCCGGTGTTCGGTAGCCAGACTGTGCAGCGTTTGCAAGTTCTTCCAGTGTCAGTGTAGATTTCCTCTGGGCGCTCCGGTTCCCCCGTTGGTGGTTTTCAGATTGTAGAACATAATGGTGTCATACTCCCACATGGCGAGAGGCAGATTTTCCTATTGATTACTTGTACTTTGCAATGAAATATCCAAAAATGTGAAATTGCAAATGTTTAACCTGATCGTTTCTGTTGGTGACTAGACTTCAAAACTTGCTATATTACAACAAAAATCTGCAGTTTAAAGCTCCACTGTGTAACTTTTCTTGAGGAGAGTACAATACATGCTGTAGTCTCCATGTTTCACAGCAAAACATTAAACGTATCTGTCTCCGTGGAGGTAGGCAGGTCAAGGTACAGGTCAGTTCGGTGCGGGGCCCTTTACACAAAAATACATGTCCTTAAAGGTATTTCTGAACAATAAAATCACCTCTAATGAAACAATTAAAAATGAGAAAATGAATAGACATACTGTGGAACATACTGAGAAAAGCAATAACATCTACCTCCACCAGAAAAGTGATACAATGCACATTTATCAATAAAAAAATGTTGCTGCCTCCATCTGTTTTAAATATTATTGTTCTATAAATGTTATCTGAAACCCGGGTATACCTCCAAAACAAGCAGGTCAGTGGCTCAGGATTAAGATGGATCTTTTGTTGGAAGTCTAAAAACTCCTTAACCCTTCAAGACCTACGGGGAATATGTTTTATACAACCGTGCATAAATTTCCAACCGTAAAAGACAGAAACTTACTTTTTTTCCCTTTGAAAGAGCGGACATAGAGGTCTCCACATGTATCTGCGGCATTATCCTATGTCACACTCTTTTTCCGGAAAACAAGTGTCCAATAGGAACTTTGTTTTGCTCCATCCATTTTCATTGGCCCAAACTTTGCCAAAGAGTGAAGTGAGTCAAGATGATTGATGCTCTGAGCGCCTGTGTTCGTAACAATCAAAAAAGCTACTCTAAGTGCAGTTTTTTCTCAAATAAATGGAAAATTACACATCTTGGTCTACGTAATTGCACAACCCTTGCTATTTTTATTTGAAAGGTTTATTTCAGTCCAAATGTACAAATCCAAATGTAATAAACACCCTGGAAATGCAGGAAGTGCTGTGGCTCTGGTCCTGGACCTGACAGGAGCTGTTTCCAGGACTGACACCAGGAAAGTCATGGGGCCATTGCACTTTTTTTGTTTTTAGGGCAATAAGGATATTTTTAGTTCACTTACAGACTTGACATTTTGCACTTTTGTAGCTAAGGCCCTAAATTAAGCATTTTTTATGTTTTTGTTTGCTGTGTGTTTTGTATAAAAGAGTATGCATTTTATTTTCCTTTTTTTAATTCTTCTATTTTTCTATGTATTCTTATAGCTTTTATTACAGCCACAGTAGCTGTACTGAAAACAGTGTTTTAATAGCAAAATTAAGAAAAAAAACAAAACAAAAGGTGAGGACAAATTTACTGAAATTACCCTTAGGTCTCTAAGGGTTAAAAGTAAAATAATATGAGCATCTGTAGTAGTCAAGTCTCGTAATCACCTAGAGATAAATCAGAGATAAATCAGAGATAAAACACATTTTCCTTGTTCCTACTAGTTCCCAATTATCATTATATTAAAGGTGTTGTACCTTATTTTACTGTCTAAGACAAGACATCCAACCTTTTAAGTTCTGGAATAATTGAGACAATCAATTGCCTCAATTTTTTGAGTTCTGGTAACTTATTTGGGTTTACAGTGTAACTGGAGTTGTTTTGTTTCATTCACACGTTTAACACGCAAACCCTGCATATTTCGGCTCTGTTCCACCTTGTGATGTCATGTCGTAGTGCTCCACTGTGTTTTCAAACTCCCTATGCCTTCATTAGAATCATCTGGATACTTTCGGTGCTGGATAGGCCAATCTACTGAAGAAAAGATAAAGGGGAGCTTGAAAACTACTGCTTCATGACATCACAAGGTGGAACTGAGCATTTTTAGCTTTGGAGATGTGGACAGATTAATAATAAAGGATTACTCGAACATGTGTAAATGAAACAAAACACAACTCCGGGTATATTTTTGATGTTGTAACAGGATTGCAACACGGTTTAAAACTCACAAGATTCACTTTTGAGTAATATCTAACCTTTAATCAACATGTTTTGCAATACTCCTTCTCGGCGTAACTTTCCATACCAGTTTGCTCAGTCCTTGTTTGGGATGCCAGTTTGTCTGTGCACCGTGGCCCTCTTTCCTCCTCCTCCTCTTCCTCTCTCACCTCATCCATCTCTGGACTGGCCCATGCAGTGGCAGTTCCATTGATAGGGTAATCCAGGCCTGATTAATGACCCAATAATCAGAGAGATCCTCAGATCCATCATGGCGCTAGTCAATACACAGGGCAGAGTGATCATTAGCCCAGTAGAGTGCATCCTCGGCTGCTTCTGAGCTGACCTGCTCCAAAACAAAGAGGGTATAAAGAAGGCAGGAGATAGGAGTGGTGAGAGATGGATGAGTTTGGACACTACAGGAAACAAATGACCTGCAGGCTGTTCTTATAATGCTATCTATGACTATAATCCATTTGACGTATAGTCTATTTGAACGTTTATGCCTTGTTTTTTAAAGAAGACATATTGTGCTTTTGTCTGCTATAGTTATGTGGACCGTTATGTTATATTTCGGACATTTGGGATCTTGATGTTGATCTAAAACAACTCTCGACTTTTGCGAGCTTTAAGCCATGTTAGAATGTTGTTTCCTCATAAAAAACATACCTGGAGTTGTGGTTTGTTTCATTCACACATGTTTGAGTAGTCGTCTGTTTACATCTCCAACGCTCAACATGCTCTGTTGCACCTTGTGATGTCATGAAGCGGTAGGTTTAAGGTAAGCAGCTATAAGCCTACCTCTTTTTAGTAGAGACTGGCATTTGCAGAGCTGACATGATTCTGGGTGTTGGTGAAGGTGTGTGGAGTTTAAAAACACAGTGAAGCACTTCCTGTATTACACATGACATGACAAGGTGGAACGCAGCCTAAATATGCAGAGTTTCTGAATGAAACAAAATGCAACTCCAGGTATGTTTGTGATGAGGAAGCAATATTATAACATAGATCAGAAAATAGCATAATATGGGCCCTTTAAAACTGCAGTATGGAACTTTTTAGGCAAAAAAACAAAACAAAACTCAAATATGAACATCATGGGTGTTTTTATCGCACTGTCTGAAATGTAAAAAAGCATGCAACCTTTGTGTGAAGGCTTGCATCTCCACAAACCTGACTCTGAAATTTGGAAATGGAAATTGTTCCTTTGCCTATAATATTCCACAGTATGGGAATATGAATATAAAACTTAGTACATCCAGAGCACTGCAGCTCGGGTCCTGACTCAAACCAGGACGTTCGAGCACATACCTCCTGTGCTCAGGTTTCTGCACTGCACCCTGTGGCTCAGAGACTTTAAAGCGGCTCTGCTTGTGCACAAGTCTCTCCATGGCTGAGCACCAAAGTCCATCTGTGACATATTAGTGCCACATGAACCATCTGCACTCTGAGGAGCTCAGGGTCTGGCCTCCTGCTGGTCCCAGAGTCAGGACTAAAGTCGGGGAATCAGAGTTTCAGATTTGTGCAGCTAAAACCTGGAACAGTCTGAACATTTGAGACTCTGCTTTGACTGTGTTTAAATACAGACTCTGAAAGGTTTTCATTCCACACTCTTCTCTCTAATTTAATGTCTCTGTCTTTTAAATTTTATGATGATTATTTATGTTTTGATTTGTTTGTATTGTGATATTAATGTATTTCTTATTCTGTAAAGCACTTTGAATTACAGTTTGAAGTACAGTTTTGACTTTCTGTTTCCAAGGAATCCTGCAGTTGACTTTTGACCTCCAGAAAGTCATATCCTAACACTTTCACAAAAGAAACAAATTGGGCGATTTCCACATTAGAAAACTGTGGTGTTCAATAGGAGCTGACATCACTGTAACCACCATCACAACAACGTTCCATTCTGCCGGACTATTCTCTGCAGTTCATTCTAGTGAGCAGCAGATTCAAAAAGACTAAACAACGCTACCAAAACCTAAATGTTTCACTGATTAAGAAAGGAAAATTGAAAAACAGTAAGTACGGAACAGTGGGGGTGTTTTCCGGTTGTGGTGAAAACTGGGATTGATCTGAACAATGATGTCTTGAGGAAACAGATGACTCAAACATGCATGAATCATGAATCATGAAAGCCGATGTCCTGCTGCAAGTCGTAAAATATGAAGCTGAAAACGGTAATCGAGCAGCAGAAAGAAAGTTTGAAGTGAGCGAGAAACTTGGGTTTGACTGGAGAAAAGCAGAGGAAAGTCAAACTGCAATGAAGAAAACAAAAAAGCTCATTGCGGGCTAAAAGCTGGATTTAGCTGGAGTTGGTGGAGTTGCTCAGAAGTGACACAGAGGATGAAGAATCCAATGGATTAAGTGATTTGGAGTGAGGTGGAGAGTTTGGTAAACTTATTCTGTTATATTGTTTCTGCTCTAGTTTTCTGAATAACTGTTCATATGTGACGTTAACACACCAGACACATGTTCAGCCTGTTGTTCTCTGTTCTGTTATTACTAGAATTTGCCTTTCAAGATGAAATGGCTCTTCCTGGTCTCTGATTTTATCAAATAAATTTCCCTCCGAAAATGTGATTTATAGTCCAGTGCTTTTTTCAATTCAATTCAATAAATTCATGACTTAAAGGTAACTGAACTGGTGAAGGGTCCATCACCTACCTGTTTCTATGGATATACAGTAGCTCATTTGTCTGCCCGTAATGTTCCACAGTGTGACAATAAACAGCTCTACTTTACCTCTCTTCAGTTACAGGTGGTTTTGTAGCTCAAAAATGCCTAGAAAATCAGGTATTCTAACTGTGAGAGGGGTCACCTCTCCACAGATCTGACTGGTAACTTGGTCATGAAGATAGAAAGGTTTAATACCACACTGTGAAACAGTCCAGACAAAGCATTAACATCTCCATGGAGAAAAACAACTTCCACGAAAAAAGTTACACAATGCAAACAGTACAATGACATCTGGATTTGCACCTTAAACATTGCATAATTATTTGATGTACTGAGGAGTGAAGCAATGAAAATGTGGCTAAAAATAGTTGTTGCTAATTTTGAACTTGGTGAGTTGTGTATTGTAGACATAAACCATTCCTACAGCTTGGTCTCAATCCATAATGATAACATTACCAAATAGCAGGAGCAAAAGGATTACTCCGGTCTGTTTAATGACTTAAAATATGGCCCACAAGTCTCTGAAATGTTGTTGCTAATAGCAATCACACAAATACACCCATAACTGTATTTATTAGCCAGTTGTTCTTTTGTTCTCCAGGAAACAAACCACAAAAGGAGCTTGGAGGTAATCTTCCCCACGAGCTTCAGAACATTAAAACTGCAAATACATTTTCAAATCAACTTTCTATGCTTCACAACAGTAATGGATTATAAAGAGGTGTTTTACTATTCTGAATTGATTTTTTTTTTTAGCATTCAGCCATGCCAATATGTAATTCCTTACCAAAAACATACCAGGACTCTTCAAGCATATTTGAGTAATCAGGTGTATAAGCTCTTACAGTACATACACCTTTTATTAGGGATGTAACAATAACTGAAATATGGTGATATTGTATTGTTAGAGGTCTCACAATAATATCGTGGACCATCACAATATATCGAATCATGTCTCTTTGCTTAAATGAAGAGATCTGATGCAGAAATAGCTAAAAAAAAAAAACAGAGGGAACTACATAGACCATGATCCTTTGCTCCGTTTCAGTGCAGACTACATGAAGAAATAACTGTTCTAAGCACTTTGAAATCTTCATTCGTTAGATTAAGTCTTGTGAAGGCATTTTTAGAGGAAAAAGTTGTATATGGTGAAAATATCGTACAGAGAGATTTGGATATCATTCCATCCCTAAGGACCATAAATGTTGTACCAAATGACTGGTCTTTTTATTATGTGTAATATCGTAATATCGTGAGCCTCCCCATCATATTGTGAGATTTCCCACGATATTGCAATAAATATCGTACTGTGAGGTTCAAACCATGACAATATCGTATCATGAGACTTGGATATTGTTACACCCCTAATAAATAATAATCTGTTCCATTGTAAAAGAATGTAAAATGCTTACCTGCCCAAAATAAATACATAAATGAAACCAACAAAACCTTAAATTGTCTTAAGTGAATGAATAAACAATATAATAACATGGCTAAAAAAACAAAAAAACTCTTAGAAATAAACAGGCATGTTTTAGAACAGATACAGAGGAAACATTTTAATGCCATACCGTGGAACATTGTACGCAAAGCAACAACATCCGCACCATACCCTGACAATATCCTGTTGTGAGAATTGGATACCCCTACCTTTTACTCATTTCCATTTTTTCACAGGTCAGATTGCATACAGAAAGATATGTCACAATCTTGAAACTAGCAGGTAACATTCCTAGCCTCATTTGAACTGTTTCTAACTGAGTGCTAGACAACAAAGCAAAAATACTGCCCCTGCTGCTGATTAGCATTGTCATGATACTAACATTTCAAACTTGTAATTACACTAGCAAAGAATAGACTCAATACTGATACCCTGATGATAAGAAAAACACTCTTTAAGGGGGCCACACACTACAGGAGAATTTGGTACGATTTTGTTTGTAATTTCTTCTCTCTGAGTTCAGGGAGGTGTGACCTGACTTTTAGTCTTCATGTGCGATTTTGAAGCCGCTGCTCCTCATGTGTGTGGTGTCAGTGTCAGATCATAACCACCAAACATCAGTAACACTATGCTAACAGATGATAAAACAGAAGGTCAGGGGCAGAAGAGTGATGGACACAGAGATGCAAGATACAAACTCAGGAAGTAGCGAAAATAATAAGACTTTTTTCCTCACCTCTTGTAAAGTTGTAAATTTAAAGTGCAGCATCTGATCCACATTATCCATAGAAATGGTCCTCCGCAAATAATGACCTCCAGTCCACAAAACCGCACTATTAATCCAGTTTGAAGCGTTCTTTGAAAGTAAAAAGGCGAAAGTTGTTCCTCTTGTGTTCCTCTTTCGGAATAGCTCATGACCATAGCTCATGATGTCACTAAGATAAGCTGCTGCAGGAGATAACAAGCTGGGGGAAGTGTGGCAACCTGAGCACTGTCCTCTGTTTCCTCCTATTTTCTCATCAGCATCACTTACTATGTTCTCATCTGTAGTTTGTTCATTGCTATTCACATGTTGTCCCCTGTCCCACTCTCCCTGTGGAGTGTAACTCTTTCAGACGCCTGATGGCAGCTGGACCCCTCTCCTCTTCCTCGCCTGGCTCTCCTCCTCCTCGCCCGGCCTCCTCCCCTTGCCTGGCTCTCCTCCCCTGGCTCTCCTCCTCCTTGCCCGGCTCTTCCTCCTTGCCCGGCTTCCTCCTCCTCGCCCGCCTCCTCCCCTTGCCTGGCTCTCCTCCTCGCCTGGCTCTCCTCCTCCTCGCCCTGCTTCCTCCTCCTCGCCCGGCTTCCTCCTCCTCGCCCAGCTCCTCCTCCTCGCCCGGCTCCTCCTCCTTGCCCGGCCTCCTCCCCTCGCCTGGCTCTCCTCCTCCTCGCCCGGCTCTCCTCCTCCTCGCCCATCTTCCTCCTTCTCGCCCGGCCTCCCCTTGCCTGGCGTCCTCCTCCTCGCCCAGCTCCTCCTCCTCGCCCAGCTTCCTTCTCCTCGCCCGGCCTCCTCCTCCTCACCTGACTCCTCCCCGGCTCCTTCCCCAGGGTAGGGTACCCTTCCCCTGGGTAGATGTGACCATACCGAACTGGCCCACGCGCCTGGACATCTATAGCCTGTCCGTCCATGGGAGTGGATCCCTCCTTCACTGTAGTTCTCCCCGAGGTTTCTTCTTTGTCCCAAGACCCTGGGTTTTTTGGAGTTTTTCCTTGCTGAGAAGGAGGGTCTAAGGACAGGGGATGACTGGACGCTGTTTCATTTGCTGCCTTACATGAATGTTGTTTATTCCTGTTTTGATGTCTGTGTGTATGTTTTACTCATCCAAATATTGGAACGCCCTTAGAGGCAACTGTTGTTGCGATTTTGGGCGCTACAAAAATAAATTGAATTGAATTGTGTGTCTGTTTACATCCACACAGCGCACGGATTGAGGTGAAGCTGCAGATTAGCAATACTGACTTTATCTCCAATCTTTTATTCTTTAAAAATCCTGGATCTGAAGTATTGCACCACATTTCACAAATAATAACACTGTTTTGACTTGTATCTAAACTAGAAGGGCAGTAGTCTTATCTTTGAACACTTAAGAGGCTCAAAGCGAGTAGTTTTACTGTAGACAGGAATCAACCTTATAGCCTGTGGTCCACAGACAGATCCCGCTGCAGTCTTTGTGATCAGAGATTTAAAATCACATAAGGTTCTCTTCGTGTCTGTGGTGTAAGCTCTTTGTCGCAGACCAAAAATCCTGTAGTGTGTGGGCGGCAGAATGTGATTTTCAACATTAAATCATAGTACTTTTTTTATATTACCACGTGGCGTTTATATCTGTGTTCCATAGTTGTCCTTTGGCGTATATTAGTCTATGTGCTCTTATACTTGTTCTGATACAGCTCAAGATAAAGCTAAAGAAAAAGCATTTCCGTGGAAGGTGCATAATGTCACTTTTCTGGCGGAAGGTCGTCATATGCATTTCTCCATGGAGATGTTATTGCTTTCCCTGGAACATTTCACATCTTCATGGAGACCAAACAAGACCAATTTAGAGGTCAGACCTGTGGAAAGGCAACCCTGCTCACAGTCAGAACCTGTTTTCTAGATATTTTGAGCTATAAAACCACTTGTAATTGAATAAATGTAAGGTAGAGCTGTTTAATGTCATTCAGGCAGAGAAATGACATGCCCGTAAAAAGAAGCAGGTGTCCACGAAGTTACACAGTGCACATTTAAGCTTCAAAACCATGGCAGCAGCTGGAAGGGTCTAAGCAGGTCCAATACTGAAAGTGTACTGAGTAAACGGACAGTTGTAAATGGCTTCTCTGCTCTGCGCCTGATCTGGCCGTGTTTGTTTTAATGGCAGAACGCGTGTCTGCGATGTAGCCGCCTGCTGGGTCTACTCATTTGTGTGTAATGAATGCTTATGAGGGCAAACAGATGGCGTGTTAACATGCTAAAATATGAGCCGTGCCAGACAATATGGTGGCACGCTGCTGTTTACAAGGAACACAGCACTCGGCAGGATGGCAGGGCATGGTGGAGATTCAGGTCGGGAAACTGAGCGGGATGGAACAAATGCATCATGCGGTAAATATAACAGCTGTATACAACATAATTTATTATATTTATTATATTGGCATGAATACAAAACATTGCGTTCATCTATTGCCCTTATTTTGCCCTGCCCCCTTTAGCCATAAATGTGACTAAACCACGCTTTCTTTGTGATGGCACTTTCGGTTAAAGGTGCATTGTGTAACTTTTCTGGTGGAGGGTCCATCAAATGCTTTTCTTCATGGAGATGTTATTGCTTTGCCTCGAATATTTCACAGTATTGTATCAAATCTTTTTATCTTCATGGAGACCAAACCAGACCAAGTTACAGGTCAGGTCTGTGGAGAGGTAACATCAGAATGCCTGCTTTTGTAAGTATTTTTGAGCTCTAAAACCACCTGTAATTGAATAAATGGAAGGTAGAGCCATTCAATGTCATACTGTGGAACATTCCAAGACATATCCATAGAAACAGGTGATGGACCCAGGGGTGTAGTGGGCGTGGTACGTGGGGGTACATCTTCCACCCACTTCTCCCGACATGAGGTTCAGTCCCTATGCGGTGCTAAAGTCCAGCATCGATCGATGTTTTTTCTGGGACACGCACACAAACAGCCAAAGTTCTCAGGTGAGCATTGAGGTGGGGCGTTGAGGTGGGTGAGCTTCGAGAGCTTCACCATTCATGACATGGACAGGAGACATGTGGAAGAGAAAAAAGGAGCCTGAATCCCCCCTGGATTGATGCTATAATTTATGTTCTGTATGTAATTTTGAATGGCGCTAATGTTAATAACATGATTACACATTATTTTAAGTTAAAAAAAGGATCAAATATTTGCACTAAAAGTGAGTTTTTTTTTTAAAATGAACAATCAATCTATATGACTCTTGTGTGTATTTCGGCATGTCAAGTGGAGTATATGTCATATGAGGTGGAGGTGGATGGGGGGGTCTAGAGTCTGTGATCAATATGAGCGTTCATGGTCCACTTTAGGAGTTTTATTTTTTTTGTGCCCATATCTATATATATATATATATATATATATATTAGGGTGCATCAGTTGCCCCTTTTTTAAAAAATCGAGAACTTGCAAACGGCCCTAATGTTTTAGTGTTCCATTCAACTAGAAAAAATTCTGGTAAATTTTTTTTGTAATTCGAATGTCATCTACCGGGTCCACATCCCTTGTAAAATTCTGGAAATTTCTAAAAAATCGTTAAAAATGAGAGATCAACAGAAATGACAAACAAGGTCAAAAATGTTTAATTCCAAGCATATATTGGTATATCAAAGATATTAAGAACATTTAGAAAGGAAATACTATACTTTTGTGTAAGCTGCCTGTTGAGCTGGTGTCATTTTGATGCGAGTAGCGAGAGAAACCAAACGGGGTGAGCGAAGAATATCGTGAGGTATGAAGGTTGACGTACCGAACGCACAGTCCGACGGTGACGTCGATCTGAACGGGCTCCTGCAGTATCTGGGACCGGGTTGTCCTCTTCTTCAGTATCCTCACTGCTGTTGGCAAGCTCTGCCCGCAAGTACGTGGATCGCAGTTCTTCCGTGACTTTTTGCTTTCTATCCATTTCCTGCTGTTTTCGTGCTTCTCTCCGGAGCAATCTGATCAGCCAAAACCTTATCACGAGAACCAAAGAAGCTTTTCTGTCTGTTTGCATGGAAATCAAGAACGCAAAGTCTTCTGGATTTTTAATAGTATTTTGTAGCGTCCAGCGACCATAGAGGGGAACGTTTTCTTTAACTCAACTTCAGCGTCTTAATTTAGTTTCAACCGCCTGTGATGAGCGCCTTTCCATGGGAATTTCCATGATTTAGCGTTCGGTCAGCAAGCTGGATTATAGGCCTATACTGTCTTATACATTGGGACATTGGCCAAACTTTGACTCGATGTGGACCCGGTAGATCAACTGGAATTTCATAATTTTTTTCTAAATTTTTTCTCAGCGAATGGAACACGAAAGTATAGGGCCGTTGTAAAGTTCTGATATCGAGGCAACTGCTGCACCTAATATATATATATATATATATATATATATATATATATATATATATTATGGCATGCCGTTTAGGAAATTTAATAATATATTGAATGAAACCTTAATATATATGGAATGAATGCTTGAATATATTGAATGAAACTTGAATATATGGAATGAAAGTTTGAATATATGGAATGAAAGTTTGAATATATTGAATGAAACTTGAATATATTGAATGAAACTTGAATATACTGAATGAGCAGCTTGAATATATTGAATGAAACTTGAATATATGGAATGAACGCTTGAATATATTGAATGAAACTTGAATATATGGAATGAAAGTTTGAATATATTGAATGAAACTTGAATATATGGAATGAAAGTTTGAATATATGGAATGAAAGTTTGAATATATTGAATGAAACTTGAATATATGGAATGAAAGTTTGAATATATGGAATGAAACCTGAATATATTGAATGCAACGCTTGAATATATTGAATGAGCAGTTGAATATATTGAATGAAACTTGAATATATGGAATGAAACTTGAATATATGGAATGAAACCTGAATATATTGAATGAGCGCTTGAATATATTGAATGAGCAGCTTGAATATATTGAATGAAACTTGAATATATGGAATGAAACCTGAATATATTGAATGACAGCTTGAATATATTGAATGAACGCTTGAATATATTGAATGAAACTTAAATATATGGAATGAAAGTTTGAATATATGGAATGAACGCTTGAATATATTGAATGAAACTTGAATATATGGAATGAAAGTTTGAATATATTGAATGAAACCTGAATATATTGAATGAAACTTGAATATATGGAATGAATGTTTGAATATATTGAATGAATGCTTGAATATATTGAATGAAACCTGAAAACGACGTCATCACGGCACTGGCGCCATCTTTTGTTTCTTTCATTTCGTAGCCTACCTACCATTGTCAGCATGAGCGAGTCTGCAAGAAATTTAGTTGCAGCAATAATAAATAACGAGGAAGCAATCAATGCCCTGGCGAATGCGTGTAGTTTTACGAGAAATACAAATTTTAACGTATACCGCTCTACGGACGAAGAAATTCATTCCTTTTTTAATAGAGGTAGACATGTGAACCCCACAGGTCAGGTGTGTCAGTCAACCGTTTCAAGAAACATGCTGCGCCCTCACAGGAGGCACCTGCAGCCCCAACCTACAATCGTCCATACACACGAAAGGGCCCAAGACACAAGAGGTAAGGAAATAATTTAATACATTTTAATTATGCGGTTGAGAAAAGTTTCATTTCGTTTTCTCTAATTAGTAACAACGAACAACAGAAATATTAGACATGTTAAACCTTCTAAGACTATTTAGCAGTAATGCTAATCGCTAATTTGCGGTAATTATACAGTAATAGCAAGCAACTTTTCTATTATCTTACTCAAAGAGGGAGAAGGTTTAGAAGAGACAAACCATTCCAGCTGTCTAATGAGAGATGTCAGTGCATGTAGTAAGAGTTAAGTGTATGTTTCTGTGGTTGTAGGATACTTTCCCCTGGTATCTGAGATGTTAAACATGTTTTAGGCTAATTGCATGCGATTGTGGAGACGGTACGCCCGTTTAACCTGGTGCTTCAACTTAAGCCTAGCCCCTGGAGGTGTTTATACTGGACTGGGCTAGGCCAATAGTCCATGATAAATGTCTAATATTTCTATTGTTCGTTGTTACTAATTAGAGAAAACGAAATGAAACTTTTCTCAACCGCAATTAAAATGTATTAAATTATTTCCTTACCTCTTGTGTCTTGAGCCCTTTCGTGTATGGGACGTAGATTGTAGGTTGGGGCTGCAGGTAGCTCCTGTGAGGCGCAGCATGTTTATTGAAACAGTTGACTGACACACCTGACCTGTGGGGTTCACATGTCTACTTCTATTAAAAAAGGAATGAATTTCTTCGTCCGTAGAGCGGTATACGTTAAAATTTGTATTTCTCGTAAAACTACACGCATTCGCCAGAACATTGATTGCTTCCTCGTTATTTATTATTGCTGCAACTAAATTTCTTGCAGACTCGCTCATGCTGACAATGGTAGGTAGGCTACGAAATGAAAGAAACAAAAGATGGCGCCAGTGCCGTGATGACGTCGTTTTCAGGTTTCATTCAATATATTCAAGCATTCATTCAATATATTCAAGTTTCATTCAATATATTCAAGTTTCATTCAATATATTCAAGTTTCATTCAATATATTCAAGTTTCATTCCATATATTCAAGTTTCATTCAATATATTCAAGTTTCATTCCATATATTCAAACATTCATTCCATATATTCAAGTTTCATTCAATATATTCAAGTTTCATTCAATATATTCAAGTTTCATTCAATATATTCAAGTTTCATTCCATATATTCAAACATTCATTCAATATATTCAAGTTTCATTCAATATATTCAAGTTTCATTCAATATATTCAAGTTTCATTCCATATATTCAAACTTTCATTCCATATATTCAAGTTTCATTCAATATATTCTTTAATTTCCTAAACGGCATGCCATAATATATATATATATATATATATATATATATATATATATATATATATATATATATATATATATATATATATATATATATATATATATATATATATATATATGTTAAATAAATATGAGGAAAAAACAGTAAGCAGTGTGTAAGAAATTTGTTTAACAGCTCAAATCCTCTCACCTTTTGTAGCTCCAACTCAGTCAGCTCTTTCTGGTCAGATTGTGTCAAATGAAAGCACAGATTAAAGTCTAAGAGAGCTTCTGACAGAGCAGTGCCTATAGTCTATAGTTAGCATCACGCCCACAGGGAACGCCGACGACACCAGCTGCGAAGTATCAACTGCCCGTATCAGAGCTCCATTCTGGCCATGCATACGTCCCTAACTCGAGCAGCAAACACTCATGATTAGTCTTTGTGAGGACATTAGGTGGACTTTAATGACACAGAGCGGGCTTTGAGTCCCACTGAGCTGCAGACACTCTCACACCTCAGCCCTGTTAAAATGCCAGACACCCCACATCACACCCAGGCCTCAATATGAGCCAGTCACCAACACGGCAAAAACTGCACGTTCACTTCAAACAAAAGCTTTATGTCAAAACTCAGAAAATTCAACAATGTAGTCCTTTTGTACTTTTGAAAATTATAATTGTACGGGCAAAATAGATTGTATAAAGAAGCGGGCTGAGGGAGTGTGACGGCGCCCATAGCATTAGGCTCCAGTCAAATGAAGCTCATCAAGGGTAGCGGTTGTAGAAGCGAATTTTCCATGTTAGAAATTTATTTACAGACAAAATAGCGAAAACACCAGGATCATGTACAGAGGGTTAATACGAACATTGACAAGTCGAGAAAGTTCCCCCATGAACACTTCCTATTTAGATCACAGTGGTTAGCAAGTAAGCTATGTCCATATATATTTATTTTGTCTATGATGAGCAAAGATAATACATATGTAGGTACTAGGGATGCTGTGCGTAATGTAGCGTAAGGAGTCGAGGCTGTGTCTCACAGCATGAACACTGGAGTTGCGGCCTCACAGTCCCACATCTCGGCTCCTTGGAGATCACTATAATCACCCCAATGAGTATCGTTTTTTTTTTGAGTATCCCGTTTTGGCATGTATCTCCAACGCGACATAAGCACAGAATAGATTCACCAGCCTCATCACATCCTCTGTCACAGAAAGAATACTCATATAATCCACTGAATTGTGTTCTTTAGTCTGACAGAAGCCAACCACATCAGCACACAAGGAAAGAGCCGCTTTTTTTCACTTGCACAAATGAGCCATGCGGTTTTAAATTTCGTTTTTGTAAGACGTAAACAAATGTGCCAAAGCTGCATTAAACACATTCTAATCTCACACAGGCTGATGTGGCTCTATAGTGATCTTGGTTTATATGTTGTAAAGTTGAGTTTATTTATGCAGATTAGTAATAGTAATAATTGTGATGATAATTTTAATATAAAACGTTAATGATTAATTGAAAATCCATCGTTAATTTTCCTGACGATCGATTAAGAAAATTTAATCGAATGGCCATCCCTAGTAGGTTTAGGATGTGACATTTTGGAAGCCATCGCAAGTTTTTCAGTCAAAATAATTTAAAAAATGCTTTCATTTTACCCTATTTTTGTCTAAAAAGTTACTGTAGCTTTAATCAATGAGCAATTAATACAATTTTGTCATATAATACCACAGATAACTAATGTCTCCAACTATGTAATCATGTCATGTTGCAATAAAATGATGTTGTTTAGAGGAATAAATTAGATTTTTGAGGTATTTTAAAAGTGTGCCTTGTCTTTGTTAATGAACCTTATTAAAATCTATATTTATCATGTCATTGTTTTAATGGGGAAAAAAAAGGAAATTTCAGACAACTTGCTGCTTAAAATGCCCAAAATGTCTATAAAAATCATAAGATTGAAGTCTGTTCAGCTTGTTTGCTTTTTGTCCACATTATAGTGGGTGTTGTTTACTTCCTAGCCTCATCTTCACAGCCCTACCCCTCCATTCTGATTGGCCGCTGGCTCATCCTCACCTCATATGACCTTCTCCCACCACCATCGCCACACCGCCCATCTCCAGAGAGCACGCCGGTGACGTTAAAACCATAAAAACAGTCTGCGCTCTGAAGTTAGAATTCCTTTTAAGCGACTTTGGTGCCAGGGACGCACCGGGAGACTCATGTTTACAGTCATCCAAAGAGAAAAACAGCCCACCACTTCACTACACGCAGCCAGCAACCCTAAAAACCCAGCTACGTTTCTGGTTTCTGTCTAGTAACACTCTTAACGGAGGAGCTGACAACTTCAACCATACCAACCAGGCAATCTAAACCTATCTCACCCCGTGTAGCATTTTACGATGCCATCATCAAAGCGCTGTTAAATCAGAAGTGACTGGCAATAAAGGCAGGAAATTGTGAGCCCAGGGATTACGATGTTTGCATCATAAGGGGGCCAGCTAAGTTATCGCAGGGTGTCACAAGATTTATGTAGCATTTAACCGTGAAGCAAGTCGTAAAGTATAATTATAGGGGTGGACGGAGCAGAACCCGCAGGGCAGACTGGCAGGAAGGCAGGGAGACAAATGATCAAGGGCTATTCTGTAAGAAAAAGAAGGTCCTCCCTCTCTAAACTCTCTCAGACTTGTAAATCAACGCTAACTACGCAGGTTGTGAGTGGGAATAATGAAGGCACATTGGCCAAAAGTTGGGAAAAGTTTAGGCGTTGGCGATGAGTTGTTGGAGGGTGTGGTGATGGTGTTTTGGTAGGGACTGTAAATCTGTGCTAATTTAACTAGTGATCATTTGTGGTAGTGCAATTTGGTCCACAAAGGAGTGGACAGACAGGATGGCAGGCGAGACAAATGAGCAAGGGCTTTTCTGCAAGAAACTGCCTGAACTCTCTCCAACTTGTAAATAGACACTAACTACGCAGGTTAGAAGTGTTGAAATAGTTGTGACTTGGTGAGAGCGATTCGTGGGAACAATGCCGGGATGTTAGCCAAATGTTTGAGACAAGTTTTGGCGTGGAGATGAAGGCGTGACAAGAGTGAGACAATGGTGTTTTGTTTGCAGTTGACCATAAATCTGCTGCGAGATGGCGCCAATTTAACTAATGGTCATTCGTGGTACTGCAGTTTGGTCCAGAGAGGAGCTCCCATGTGTTTGGATGAGAGGGCAAATTTGGGTCTGTAATTGTGACTATTTTGTATTTTCACATCATAAAGTTGTTTCCAGTTTAATTTTTGTGTTACTCCAATGATAGTTTAGCCTAGCTTTGCTCTTAGCTTGTCATCGCCCCTGTTGGTCAGAACCTAAGGCATTGTGACGTCACTCATCGCATCCGGATCTAGTCAGATGAAGCTTACCGAGGCTAGCAGTTATAGGGGTGAATTTGGAGCAGAGCTCCATTAGGAAATTGGAATTGATTTACGGAAAAAAATAGAAAGCAAAGTCAATGGTCAGAACTGAGACAGAAAAAAAAGTTATGCAAAAGAAAAAAAATGCACGCTTTGGTGAAATCTGAAGTAAATAATAGGATGCCATCTGATTGAGTTGTTCTAGACATGTCAGTGTTGTAATATGTCGCTAAGATAGATGGAGCTATAACCTCCACACTCAAACCTGAGAATTTTTTAAAAATCATTACAAATTTCAAAATCAAAACTTAAACAACAGATTTAAAGCAAAATTTCCATGCTGGGAGGTAGAGTTGATACCGTTAAACCTTCTCAGCATTTTCCCAGGGTATACGGTATTACTGTGACTAATTAAGAATTATTTTGTAGCTTGCACCTAAACCATTCAGAAACAGAAGAGCAGCATTATATTTGAAGATTAGACACAAGTTCTGATCAAACCAAACTTTGCAGCGTGTTCGATCACGTTAGCATCAGCGCATGAGCTGTTTTTATTAGCGCTTATACTGTATGCAAATGAGCCATGCGATTTTAAGTTTTGTTTCTGTAAAACGTAAACAAATGTGTACAAAGCTGCATTAAACACATTATTACTCAAAGTATATAATGAGTATCGGATTTGTAGAGCAGTGGCTGAGAGGACCAATCACAGCCCTTATTTATCGCTTCCCCTTGCTTTCTGTGTTGTTTTGATGTGTAGTTAGAAAGTTTTGGCAGTGCACGGTGGTCGGTTGCTGTGCGTTGGGGGTGCACATCCACGCAAACATGTTTTGATACAGAACCATAAATTGGCCTTTACCATCTCCTCCGTGAAAGTCTGACTTCGCCCTTAAACAGGAACTTTCTCCTCTTCAGCGCATCCCATCTTGACTCTCAGTGTTCAATAAAACGTCTCCATCACAAACTTTTCAGCTCAACATCACAAACGAAGCGTCAGTCACGTCTTTTTTCTTCTTCCTCGCTGCGTGTGGATAGATATCTCCGAGCGTAACGGCGTTTGAAGAGGAGAGAGAGTGGAGCAGAGAAAGTCCGCACTGTGGTTTTAGGTCCTTATGCAGATTTTTTTAAATGATGGTAATGATACCATTGCTACTTTTTGATACCGCAGGATCGCGTATTACCGCCTAACCCTACTGGGAGGTATTTTTTGCTTTTTTGCTTCATACTTGTTTCATAAATCCAGTTTACAAGATCCTCTTCTTCGAGCACTCAGAAATCACTCAGAATTTTTCCCGGATTGTTGTGTCAGAAGTAAAATTCCTGATTTCTCCTGTGCAGTTGGTAAACCCATAAACTAACCCATGGACTCTACACCCTATTCCCACTGCTGGTATGAGAGGGCACTCCAAAGTGCACGTTCAAAAACAGACATTATTTTAAGTTAGAAAATGTGAAATACTAATCCCAGAGAGACCAAAATCCTGTTTCAATGGGAATTAAAAAGTCATTCTTTAATGTCTCATGGTGCACTTTGAGCTTTTTGCACAATTTGCCCAGTGTTTTTTTCATGGCAAATAAACTAACCTTTTTTGTACTGTTTACAGTTACATTGACCGGCTCATGGTGAAATATGAGATAAGAATAAGACTTGCCACAACCAGATTAATTTCTTGGCACATCTTGCTGTAGTTTTTAGTCCCTCTATGACTCATAAGTTTGTTTACTAGTGATTGAGAAGTGCTTTGAGGAGAAAAGTGAGACGCTTGAATGATCAGGCAGTAGATTTATGCCCATGTTTACTAGGATCACTGAAGACAACACTACGTGCTACATAAATCAGACTGAAGTGGGACTCCCTGACTCTTTTGAACTGGCTCCAATTTGCCTGCTGGCTTTTCAGAAACAGACCTCCCTGTAGAGTTTGTGTGGGAGGCCTGTGAAGTTTTTTTTTTTTTTGGTATAAATGAGTGAGATTTTAGAGAGCGTCTTCCAAATTACAAATCAAAAATGGTTTATTTATTTAGAAAGGATTCCAAAAGGAGAAAGGAGAGCTTCAATTTACAAACAGCGATATTAATATGACTGAATGTGGTGATATGAGTTCTATACTCATAGATATGATGACAAATTGAACTAGCAACCTTTACTTTTATAGGCAAAATCTTAAAGGTGCATTGTGTAACTTTTCTGGTGGAGGGTCTGTCAAATACTTTTCTCCATGGAGATGTTATTGCTTTGTCTGGAATGTTTCGCAACATGGTATTTAACCTTTCTCTCTCCATGGAGACCAAACCAGACCAAGTTACAAGTCATATCTCAGAAGATCCCTGCTAACAGTCAGAATGCCAGTTTTTCCAGGTATTTTTGAGCAATTAATCTACCTGTAATTGAATACATGTAAAGTAGAGCTGTTTAATGTCATACTGTGAAACATTCCAGGGCAATGACATATCCATAAAAACAAGCAAGTTATGGAAAAGTTTATGTTCAAAAGTGACACACTGCTTTAACCTTTAAGGCACACTGCATTTAGAGATATCAAACTCCTGAAGTGGAAAAAAAAATACCACAAATTTTCATCATGCAATGTTTTTATATAAAAATAAGGAATTTTATGTGTAAAAATCAACATTCAGAATTTCTTGCACATTTCTTTTCTTTTTTTTCTATTTTTTTTGAGCAAGATACATTACAAACATAAGGACGTGCACTTTTGAGACAATTTTTGGTGCTCGATATGTCTAGGTTGAAGTTTAAAAAAACCTATTGTATCCTACCCCAATTATTTACCTTAAATGTAGTTAATATGCCTATAATAACTTAGGTTCAGGAGCAGGGCCACGCCTCAACTGCCCTCGCTTCCTCTCCTGCGAATCACAGCTCACTTCTACCACAGCTCAATTTCTCAGAAGCCTATTTGTAGCAGCCTATCCCGGAAACCTTGTTTGTCCCGAATAACTCAACCCCACCCTCCCAACCCTGATCTGTTCGTCTTCCAGACATAAGACGCCTACGAGGGGGGTTCTGTTCCTGCTGGGACATGTAAAGATTGAGACTGAACCCCCACCCTGAACCTCAACCCAGCCCTTTCCGCCCCACCTATTCTCCCTATAATAAACTCTTTTCTCTTCGCACATGCATGTGTTCCTGATGTGTTCCTTGCTAGTGAACACGTGGCTGACACTTACATATGTATGTACATCCACACATATATATACACAAATACACAAAGTTTATTGTTTATGATCATACAAAATAAACCACAGTGAGAGTGAACGTTTTTTTGTTTCTTTACATTTATGGCCATACAAACTAATAATAATGATAAAGAATGCTCAAAATGTATCATTTATAATTGTATCAAAATAAAAGGTAATGTTAAAGTAATAGTGGTGATTTATTTGTTACTTGACAATATATATACTCTTCTAGGTATTTCTGTAAGATATGATTTTTATGTTGTTTTTTGAAGTGCACCAAGTCATTTCAAAACAGAAACATGAAAGAAATCTGGATATCTTATTTAGTATTTGAGTAAACTAAGTCATGGAACTAGATATAAAAATACAATCCTTGGTGAGATACTATCCGCCAACAGCTTCAAGCTTCATTTTCCGACAAAGTTGAATTTGTTTTGATCAAATATTTGCAAGTTACGGCCAGGGTATTGCAGTATTATGAATGATTATAGGATTATAGGATTACAGGTGCTCCTCAAACCTGTCCTGTCCAAGTCCGAGTTGAACTTTTGTTTTTGTTTACTCCCGTGTCCAGCGGAGAGTGCCTAGTGAGGGGTCAGGCGGGGGTCACGGAGGGGTCACAGGATTATTCTCAGGACACGCCCCCACCCCCCAGTCACATAAATCACCGCCTGCCACTCCTGTCAGCCTCTTCACCCTGTCTCTGGACGTGTGTGCTGGTTCCCTCTGTGCGCTGTCATCAGTCACTATCACTCAGACTGCGGGGCGTGTGGTGGGTTCAGGGAGGGCAGGAGCTTTCAGCGCGTCAGAGCAGGGTGTGGGTGAGTGGTGGAGATGGTCGAGGGGCTGGGTTTTCTATTCAATGACCAATGCAATACTTTTTGACCATGTTTTTAAAGGTCTCGTATTACACAAAATTGCATTTCATTCACACGTGTTGGAGCAATCCTCCTTAGTCTGTCTACATCTCCAGTGCTCAAAACTATGAAGTTTAAAAACACAGTGGAGCACTTCCTGTGTTACCTTGGGAAATCATAAGGTTTTGACGTCACAGTGGGTTTTCTGTTTGACTAAAAAAACCCTACTCCAGGTATGTTTTTAATGAGAAAACACCATTATAAATAGTGGGCCTTTTACCGTATTTTCTGGACTTTAAGCCACTACTTTATTCCCAGGCTTTGAACCATTCAGCTTTTAGTGCGGAGCGGCTAAATTTAGATTTTTTCTTCCACTGCTAGGGACGTTCTAACCGGAATTTCAAAAACAAGATAGACAGAGAAGAATACGCTACTTTTTATTTAGCAGATATAACACGCACGACAAATTACTAACTGGTAATTATTTTCAAATCCTCACCCCTTCATGAAAAGCACACGAAGGAGTTTGTATGATGCAAGTTTTAAGTTGAAGGCATTGATCTTACTCCAGGTAGGAAACCGCTATAGAGCCCTGCACCCACGGGACCCGCGGGACCCAACACAAAACAGCGCGGCGCAGGACCATGGATGTAATAAGAACATTCTGAAAGAACATTCTGAAAGAACATTCTGAAAGAACATTCTGAAAGCTTATTGCGGGCGGGAGCGCGGGAGCGCTGCCGCACGGCGCGGGCGGTAGCTGGACTGCAGACTGCGGGAGCGGGCGGGAGCGCGTCTGAAAATTGTGTCCCGAGCAGACCGCCGTGCTGCTGCACCTAAGCTTGGCGTCAGCGGAGATGATTAAAGTGACTTGTGGTTTCACTGCACAGGAGAAATGAAGATAATCAATTACCGGTTCTTTTCTGTTTTTGACCTGTTTTAATCAGCACAGTTGCTGGCGCGTTAAAAGGCAGTGTTCGGAAAGAATCTGTTCGGTACATAAATGTACATTTACAGTACAAAATCGTTCTGTATATGCAGTAAATATCTAATTTTTCAACATAGATATCAGCGGCTTAGAGCCCGGTTGTGGCTTGTACAACTTTTTTCTTATTTTTTTTTAAATAGCGTGGGCACGGCTTATATACCAGTGCGCTCAATAGTTTGGAAAATATGGTAAATAAAAAATGTTCCAGGAGTCTTGTTTTGTTTCATTTTATTCATTTATTTAGATCATCACTCAATTTCTAAAACAGGACAGGTATTTCTTCTTTAGCTCTTGGCGAGGGCGGACGCATTTTCTCTCCTCTCCTGACCCTTATCTTTCACAGGAGCAGGCCTTGAGCACCCGAGCAATAGAGGCCCAGATCTACCACACCAGACAAGACCCAAGGTGTAGGTTGTGCAAAGAAGTGCCTGAGACAGTCCAGCACATAACTGCAGGGTGTAAGATGCTGGCAGGGAAAGCGTACATGGAGCGACATAACCAAGTAGCGGGCATAGTGTACAGAAACATCTGTGCAGAGTATGGGCTGAAAACCCCAGCATCAAGGTGGGCAACGCCTCCAAAGGTTGTGGAGAATGAGCGGGCCAAGATCCTGTGGGACTTCCAAATACAGACTGACAGAATGGTGATGGCGAACCAACCAGACATCGTGGTTCTGGATAAGAGAGAGAACAAACCCATGGTGGTGAACATTGCAATACCGAGCGATGGCAATGTCAGGAAAAAGGAACACGAGAAACTAGAGAAATACCAGGGGCTCAAAGAAGAGCTGGAGAGGGCCTGGAAGGTGAAAGCATTGGTGGTGCCTGTGGTGATCAGAGCACTCAGGGCCGTGACCCCCAAACTGGATGAGTGGTTGCAGCAGATCCCAGGAAGGACAACGGACATCTCAGTCCAGAAAAGCACAGTACTGGGAACAGCAAAGATATATATATATATATATATATATATATATATATATATATATATATATATATATATATATATATATATATATATATTAATCAGTCGGAGCATACAGGTTTTCATGTATGAAAATGCCTATGCCTAGATTTGAAATTGAAAATAAAATAGTCGCCTCATTGACTTACATTAGGGCACCGCGCGAGTGCGAGTCTGGAGGGAGGGGCTCAGTTCTGTTTACAGAGCCACAGAGCTGCACGTGACCAGCACCTGAGCCTGTGCATGCAAAGTAAAAATAGATTACCCACAAGCCCCCGCGGAGAGCCCCGGTCCCGCCGAGTGCCCCAGTTCCACGGAGAGCCACAGCCCCGCGACGCCAAAAGTTCAGTTTTTTCAACGTCTAACGCAGGGGTGGGCAAACTTTTTGGGTCGAGGGCCACAAAGAGTTCTAAAATTTTATGGAAGGGCTGGACCAGGAGCAGATGGATGGAGTGTACTGGTCTGACTACATCAGCCCAGCAAATAGGCCTAAACCGAAAATAACTTGCAGGATCCAACGATTTACATGTGGCATATTCAAACGTCTCAATTCAACTTGTGCACCATATTTAGGGCCAATGATTTTCCGTTTCAGAAGTTTTGAATTCCGTTTCATTGTTACACATTTGATAATTCTGTTGACAGTGAAGGTTACTTTAAACTGTATTCCCTACAGTTTACAGATTACATACCCCAAAATGTAGTTTGTAATGTAATCCATTAAATTACTTAAATGAGTAACGTAATCTGAATACTTTGGATTACTTGATATTATCATGATTTTTAAAACTACATGAATGTAGCAACCACCTCCTGCAAATTCTTGTTTGGTTTTAGACATGGTTATAGTCCTGGTTTAGACCTGATTGTAGTCCTGGTTTAGACCTGGTTTAGACCTGGTTTTAGTCCTGATTTAATGCTTGTTTAGTCCTGGTTTTAGATCCGGTTTAGACCTGCTTTAGACCTGCTTTAGATCTGGCTTAGTCCTGGTGTTAGTTCTAGTTTAGAGGTGCACAGGAGGAAGCGCGGTCCATGCAGCGTAAGTAACAAGACACGATCCACGCACGGTGTCCACACTGTACAAGAGGAGATGCGGCACACGCCGTACAAGAGAAGTGCGAGGCACACTACATATATACTTGACTGCAGTGCTTTATGGGAAGGTTTTCGGACCATGAGTGAGGAAGACGTGTTCAACATATAATTCTACCCCTGGGCACTGAGGCACAGGCCCATATGGATAATTTGGTTTCATGTATCAATGTATCTAGAGTGCGCCATTTATTGGGAAATGCCAGAATTGCAGGGAAAATAAAACTAAAAAGGTTTTTTGCAGTTCTTTCAAGTTTGGCAGGCGGTGCAGAGTGCCCTTTCTTCTTGTCAGAGCAACTGCCCCTTAAAATTCCTGTGCACGTCCCTGGCTCTGAGGTGTTTTTTATTTTGTGTACTCATTCCATACGATGCCCCATTAGGAGCATGGTCTGGGGCGGTCCTCTTTTTTTTCTTCTCCTTTCCCTGTCCTCATGTGATGCTGTTTTTTTTTGTTTATTTCTATCTGCTACCTGCCTTCCTGTCCGGTCCGTGTTGTCTTCCCTATGTAATATTGTTTTTTGTATGTTGTAATGTACGAACGGTTTGACAGATCCAATTTCGATTGCTTTGTATTTCTTGTACATGTGAAGGAATTGACAAATAAAGGCATTCATTCAAACATACAGTAATTGTTTTATGAAGTCCTTGAGTTGTAACCACCGCCGCTAATTTGTATCGTATCCTCTTCTCTTCTCATATCATTCTGAACAAAATATATCACTTCTTTAACCTGAGATAAGTAGTAGTTTGGTGCTTCGATTGTTGACTCTTTAAATATCCACACTTTATGTTGATTTTTCTCCTTTTTTACATAAGCGGCCGGGTTTGTTTTGACGTGAATGGTGCAAGCGTCTCTCTGATTGGTTCATCCACCTGTCAATCATGTCCTCTGGAATCAGGGAGACAGGAAACAGCGCCAGGTCCACTTGTCTTCTGGCTGGTCGGGTAATGAAGTGGTACAGTGGGTTTTGTTTTGGTTGCCTCCACTCACAAACGCCTGTCAGAGCACACGCCCATATATGGACTCTTCCTGTGGCTCGCTGTCCCTGGGCCCAAGCCGGTTTATCTCCAGAAAGAAAGAAAGAAAGAGAGAGAAAGAGGTGCAGGAGAGACAGAGAGGAATGGAAATGTGCATTGTGTGTGTGTGTGTGCGTGCGTGCGTGTGTGGAAAGAGAGAGAGACAAGTGTGTGTATGTGTGTAATAGAAAGAGAGAGAGAGAGAGAGGTGTGTGAGAGAGAGATAAAAGAGTGAGAGAGAGGTAAAGGGGTGAGAGGGAGAGAGAGACGTACGGTGGGAGACAGAGAGGGAGAGAGAGGTGCAGGAGAAAGAGGTACGGGGAGACAGAGAGAGAGAGGTACAGGAGAGAGAGAGGTGTGTGAGAGAGGGGGAAATGAGCGAGATGATAGAAAGGTGAGAGAGATGAGAGAGAGAGGTGTGTGAGAGACAGAGAGAGAAACAGATAGAAGTGTGAGAGTGAGGGGCTGACAGCGGCTGGGGGGGTATGTGTTTGGTCTCCACACTGGCTTTTCCGTGAGCTAATGCTAACAGCGCTAATGCTAACAGCACTAATGACAAGGCAAACACGGCACTAGCACTCGGAGTGAGAGGGCGACGACAGGAGAGAAGTGACACTGGAGTCAGACATGCTTCAGTGGGACGCTGTTGACTCTTATGTAAATGGGAAGTATTCAAGGCAAAGGAAAGAATACAAATATACAAAAGAAAGAAAGAATTTGGAGTTTCTGAGTGTTGGATTTTGTATTCATCCACTTAAAGGGCACATATGATGCTATTTTCTGATCTAAGGTATAATGTTGTTTCCTCATCACAAACAGACTTGGAGTTGTGTTTTCTTACACTCACAAAATTTTAATTTGAGATTTGAGTTCTTCTCTCAAACAGAACACTCTGTTCCACCTTGTGATGTCATACTAGGGTGACCAGACGTCCTGGCACAGTCCCACTTTTGAACCTTGTGTCCCCTGTCCCAGCAGATTTATCCAAAACCAGTGATATGTCAAATGGTCACATTTTTTTCCACCTTCCCCTTTACAACAAGGAACTCACCAGTGTACACAGACACGGCAAGATGAGTTAAGTGTCTTGCCCAAGGACACAATGACAGCATTCAACAGTAGGAGCTAGAATCATACCACCCAACCTGCGGGTTAGTGGATCTGACCGCTCAACCAATGATGTTTATGATGAGAGCGGGATTCGAACCACCAACCTTTGGATTTGTGGAAAACGCTCTACTAACTGAGTTACTGTCGACCCACGAACATTATAACATATTATAACATAGATTTTGACATGTCCAGGTGTCCCTATTTTTGACCAATCTGATACCTGCTAACAGTAAAGAGAGGCATACATTGTCATTTGTTTAGGTCAAATTTAAAGTTTAAAATCACAGTGGAGCACTTTCTTTATTACCATATGGCATCACAAGGTGAAACACAGTGTTTTCAGTTTGAGGGAACAACTCCTAAATATGCCAGATTTGTGTGTTAATGTGTGAATGAAACAAAACACAACTCCAGGTCTGTTTGTGAAGGGAAAACATTCTAACATAGATGAGACATGTCTTGACTGGAAAAAGGTGCTTTGCCCTCTGCAGGTGGGTGGAGAGTCCTTGCCTCAAATAGAGGAGTTCAAGTATCTCTGTGCAGCGTCGCAGTGATGCGGTCGCTGTTGTGGTGAAGAGGGAGCTGAGCCGAAAGGCAAGCCTCTCGATTTACCTCAATCTACATTCCTCCCCTCACCTATGGTCATGAGCTCTGGATAATGACCGAAAGGAGATTGCGGATACAAGCAGCTGAAATGAGTTTCCTCCGCAGTGGCCGGGTGCTTCCTTAGAGATAGGGTGAGGAGCTTGGTCGAGAGGAGCAGCACAGGTGACTCGGACATCTGTTCTGGATGTCTCCTGGACGCCTCCCTGTAGAGTTTTTCTGGGCATGTCCCACTGGGAGGAGGCCCCGGGGAAGATCCAGGACATGCTGGATGGACTATGTCTCTGGGCTGGTCTGGGAACACCTCATGGTCCCCCGGAGGAGCTGGAGGAAGTGTCTGGGGTGAAGGAAGTCTGGGAGTCCCTGCTTAGACTGCTGCCCCTGTGACCCGGCCTCCAGAAAAGCAGAAGAAAATGGATGGAGACATGTCCCAGGTGTCCCTATTTTTGACCAATCTGATACCCGTCAACAGTAAAGAGAGGTGGACATTGTCATTTGTTGAGGTAAAATACAAAAAAGCTGCTTAAAAATGACCAAAACACAAAGAAAATGTGACTATACTGACTCAGTCGTTCGTCATGAATGGTCTGAGTGCAGAACAGATTTCCTTAATTCCGCACTTGTTTCACAATTTCATTATTACCAACCACCCTAAACCGAGGGTGTCCCAGTTTTTTATTTTGAAAATCTGGTCACCCTTGGTAATACAAGAAGTGCTCCACTATGTTTGCAAACCCCACACACACCTTCACAACAATCATTTAGATCATTTCCACCGAATTGTCAATCTCTATGAACAAAAGGTAAAAAGTAGCTGAGAGTCAATTTTGCATAATATAGTACTGTGAATGGGCCCATATGATGCTATTTTCTGAGCTATATT